>VXBU01016612.1:569383-588885 GCA_013400315.1 Bombycilla garrulus | reverse complement strand
GCCCCGCGGGGACCCGGGGACTCGCCGCCGGCGGCAGTTTCGCTTCTAGGGCCTCCCTGCATTCAAACCGGGGCCGGACTTCGCGGAAATTGCATCACGGCGGCCCCGCCCCACCCCGTCCGCCGGCACCGGGGGGAGCGGGAGCCGGCACGGGCGTCGGGTGGGCATCGTGCGGGGAGTTCGGCACGGGCACCGACGGGAGCCCCAGCCGGCACCGGGACCGCCACCAGGAGAGGGGAGCCGNCCGGCTCCCCGGCAGCTCCTTTTCAACGGGGCTCGGCGGGGCGGGGGTGGGGGGGCAGAGCGCTGCTCTCCTTTCTGTTCATCATCACTTTCGTTTTCCGTTTGGTTCCCCGCCCGGCGCGATGCACCCGCTGCAGAGTTCAGCCTCGAGCCAAAAACAAACTCAAACCCTAAATCCACCCCCGGCAGCAGCCGAGTCTCGTTTGTATCGCGTTTCGTGGGGCGAGACCCCGCACTCCGGGCTGTGGGCGCGTGTTACCGCACAGGCACCATCAGCGGATGCTCAGCGCCTGAGGGGTGGGGATCCTCAGCACCCGGGCTGCGGAGGGAGTCGCTTCTCACCTCATCAAACCCATCCCACAACGGCTCAGCACCTCATCCTAGCAACAAAACAAAACACCTTCACCGTGCAGTTCGGTAATGGGGTACATTTTTGGGTAATACACACAGAACCAACAAACCCTGCGACTCGAAATCACCCCAAAACACACGCACCTAAGCTAAATTCCAGGAAGTTCCTTTAACAGCCCCAGCCCCAGGAACCCACAACAGCAGCCACATTCAGAAAGCCCTGACCTGTAAAGCAGGTGCTGTGTCCAACACTGCAGTCAAGCCCCCAGTTCCATTCCAACTTAAATGGAATTTTCTCCACGCCAGAAGCCACCTGGAAACCCTGGAAACAACCAAGGAAAACTAACACACCTCCAGCTACAGGTGGCTGTAAAAAGTCGCAGGCACCAGAGGCAAGGTGTCCCTGCTGACAGGGACGCTGTTCAATCCTTCCATCGATTGGTGGGCACGTCGTGCTTGGTGGTGCCACCTCAACACAAAGCCAGCCTTAGTGACAAAAGAAAAGTTTTTCCTTAAAGCAAATGGGAGGAGGAAACACAGGGCCAGCCTGTGGGGCACGCTGGCACTGGAGCAGGAAGGAAGGAGGGGCTGAGACCAGTTTCTGGCACGTTTTTCAACACCAGTGGAAGGAGGAAGAGAAATGGTTTTTTTTCCAACCTTCCTGCTTTGAGCAGTCGAAGCCACTGGGTGCCTCAGAGGGAGCTGTCACCTTGCTCCCATCAGCAGCACCCTGGGGAGCCAAGAAAAGGGTTTTCCCACCAAGGAGAGGAGTGGGGCAGCCCAGGCCTGTGGGTGCTGAATGGACCCCACAGGGGCAGAGGGCACTGGATGGATCCCAGCAGAGCACTGGGGGACTGTGGAATTCCTGGGCAGCAAAGCCACTGGGTCTGTGCAACAACACCCTGGTCACTGCTGGAGCTGTGGCAGGACAGCCACCTGCACGGGGCCCGGGCTGCCAGGCCCTGCTGCACTCTGTGCTCTGCCAGAGAGGAGCAGGGGGTGGCTCAGCCTCCCAGCAGGACCTGACCCCATGGAACCCCCGTGCTCAGTGTTCCCATCCAGCAAAGGGCTTCCCAGCCTTGTCCTTGCAGCTGCCATGGGAACTGTCACGGTTTGTGCAGCACCAGGGCCCCATCCCTGCCTGGGAAGGAGTGACCAAGTGAGGCCCAGCCTCAGAGTGGTCCACAGTGATGGAGTCCATCCCCAGTTGCTGGGGCAGGAATCATCCTCTCTGCAGCCCTGACTCTAAACCACAGCAAAGGTGACAGCATCAGACAGCAGCAAAAAACAGAATACTTGGCACTACTCCCCTGAGGTGCCTGAGCGAGGACAGGCAGTGCCCAGCTCACCCAGGCAGAGCAGCCTTGGCACTGAGGCTTCACTCTGGCTTTACAGGTGGGATAGCTGGAGGTTTCACTGATTTTACAAGTGGGATAGCTTCCCTCCAGCTCTAGAAGCAAACAGCTTTCACTGTATTATGTAAAGCTTCCGGCCCTGCTCAACGCACAACGGGGAGCAGCCCGGGGAGCAGCCGGCTCTGCCGTCCCTCCATCGCGGGCTCTGCTGGAGAAGGCAAAGCTGCGTCACCACATCCACAGCATTAGGGCGGGGAAGAGCCGAAACCCAGGATCCGCCGATTTTAGAAGAATAAACAGCGAGCCGAAAGCGCCGGGTTTCGGTTTCCATTCCTGTGGCGACACGGCCGACAGTCACGGAGCGGTTTCCCCAGGAAACCATCGCTGCCGATCCCCGCCCCAGCGCCAGACACGCTGCCCTTTGTGCGCTACGCGCCCCTTGCTTGTCCGAGGAAGTTGCTGGGACAGCCTTCCCGCGAGGATCTCCTGTCCCGATAACAGCCCTAACCTGCCCAGAGAGACGCAGAGAGTGAGGAATTGGTGATTTCTCACACCCCCCAGCGCCCTGGCACCCCGCAGGCAGGACCGAGGCAAAGCTCTGCTCGCGGTGCTGCCGGGAAGTGGGAGCCTCTGCTCTTCCCCAAACACTGCAGTCTGCTCCCGTGGACACCTGGAGGAGAAAATGCAAGTGACTGAGTCTCCATCACCACACAATCCAGGGAAAAACAGGGATTTGCCATGAGTCATCTGCAGCCCTTATGTAACTTTGTCTCTGGGTGCGAGTCCTCTACACCCGGCTGTGAGCCGAGCAGCCCTGGGCTCTCCTCGGGAGGAAAGAGGAGCAGATCTCAGCCTGAGCGCCCAAGAGGAGCCCAGGAAAGCACTGCCAGCAGCACCAGGCTGGTAGAACAGATACTGAGAGCCCCAGCCCTGCCCAGGGAGCCCAGGCTCACAGAGCAGGTTGACCCACCGGGATCCACAGCAGTGCTCCAGTTGTGGGGTGCACAGCCCCAACTGCAGCCTCGGGATCCCACAGTGAGGGTGCAGCCCCCTCGAGAGGGCCTGGGGGCTCTCCCTACAGAACCCAGGTTCCAGGGCCTTGGGAGGGAGAGCTGATCCGCAGGTGGGATCCACGAGCAACGCTTTACCACCGCTGCTGAAACCAGGGCTGCACGATCGGGATCCACGGCCACACTGACACGGGACCTTCCCCCCGGGCAGAGAATGATGCCCACAGCACATGCAGCCCAATGCCACTCATCCAGACACTGATAATCTCTGCAAACAACTCGCTGCAGACAACTTCCCTTCTTTGCTTTTCCTTCTCAGCCCTCATCCTACCGCAAGCTGCTGACTCTGCGAGCCCCAGCTGTCGCCAGCCGGGCGGGGAAGCACCGCGGCACGCTCAGGAGCAGCACGGCCAGCCCAGGAGCGGAGCACGGCACCGGGGTTATCCCTGAACATCCCAGGGGCTCTCTCGAGGGAGACAGGGCTGCCCCAAGAACTGCTGCAAAGGGAGAGGGGAATTGCACCAGCCCAAATTTGCCTGCCGAACTTTTATTGCTTGGGGAGCTGTTGACAGCCCAAGGAAGAGCTGCTTCGCAGGGCAAAGTACACCCAGGCTGGGAATGCTTTGCCGCCGAGGCGAGCTGGAGGCGCCAGGCCAGGTAGAGGTGCACGGAGCCAGAGAAGAGCTGCTGCTGCCTCCTGCTTGCTGTGCTCTGCCCAAGCCACTGCTGCATCACAGCAACACAGAGCTGACACAAGTCCTGCCCCACCCCACGCCCCAGTGCCACCTCTCAGATACCTTTAAAGGGTCTCTCCAGCTGCCCCCTTTCCACCTGAGCATTCCCTCTCCCACAGCCCCTGGAGAAGTTCAGCCAAAGCAGGGAGGGCGGCAGTAGTATGCTCAGCTCACAGCTCTCCAGGGCTGGGCAAAGGCACCCCAGCTTTCCAGCCCTGGCACTGCTGGGGAAAGGTGTCCCTGTGTTGCAGAGGGACATTCACTCACCCTTGCAGCACAGGAAGGGGGAATTCAGGCTGGAAACAAACCTCAGGTGTGGTTGAGCACTGCTCCACTGACGCTGGAGAGGCCAAAGGCAGCTCAGGGTGATCACAGCCCTTTAAATGTGCTCAGCCCAACACGCTACTGCTGTCCCAAGTACAGTGATATGACAGCGATATCTCGGCAGCAGCCAGCTGGGAGGGAAAAACCTCTGATAAGGCAGGGCTCCTCCTCATCAGCTGTGGCCTCAGCCGAGTCGCAGCTGAAACGAAACAAAAATCTAGTGCTTCAGAGAAATAGATCACACTTCCTTCTGATTACGTGTCAGAACGTGGGGACCAGTGGTTATCAACACTGGGTGCAGCCAGGCCGTGCCATGGATGAGACTTTGGAGGCACAGTTCAGGCTCCTTGCACACCCACAGGGAACACGTACATTTATATTTAATAAAGTGTGTTCCTGTCCTGCCTTACCCCATTTCACAATCCCAGCTGTCATACCTAGACAGAGAAAACAGAACAAACCAGCAACATTCTTCCAAAAAATATTTATTACTCAATAAAGTGACCTGTCGTTGCTGCTGTTGCCAGATCAAGTTTGGAGAAACCCCAGCACTCCAAGCACCTGACTCCTTCCAGCCAGAGACAGCGTGAGACACACAGGCCCAGGATGGGACCTGGTGAGAGTTGCAGCGAGTGGGGTGGCTGAAGGAGACCTGGGGGTCGAGCACCCCATTATAGAACAGCTGCTTGAACCCAGCAGGGAGCGAAGGGCAGCATCCTGCTCCTGCTCCCTCGGGATGAGGGGATGGGGACAGCAGGGCTCCCCTCGTGAGGAAGTGTGAGCTCCTCAGAGCACGGCCGTGGGGCTCAGCTCTGCACGCTCTGCAGCATGGCTCTGCCATGCAGAATGAGCTTCCCAACCAGGGCTTCGCTTAAAAAAATCGCCGTTGGCTTAAAAAAAAATCCCAAGAATGGATTTTCTTTTTTTTTTGAGAAAATTAGAAAAAGACCCAAAATCCTCAGAAGTCACAGCTCTTCTCAGCCGTCTGGGGTCCTCTCTTTCTGCTCCTTCCCCAGCAGACCTGGGCAACCACCATGTCCACTATTGCAACAGCTCCCACTTGTTTCTGCCACCCAAAGCCAGTGTCACACACAAAACCCAACCTCCCAGGGCCTGTGCCTATGCTGCCCGAGCCCTCCCTGGTGTCAGTGATTGTACACATCCACAGAATTCCTGCTCTTGGCATCCTTCTCCACTCCTGCAGCCCCTAGAGATGGGGAGCAGCCAGCTCCCTGCACACCAGACCCCTCAGCAGCTTCCTTTTGCTACTGCCTTCTCCCTGTTCCTGTCCACCCCTCCGATGGACACTGCTCCAGCTGTGCCTGCCAACGAGGCTGGGCTGACAACCCAGAGCAGGAAAACTATTCCAAGACAACAGGAGAGGAAAGCTTCATAAAAAATAAGCTCTTTTTTTCTTCCCTCCTCCAAACAAGGCAGAGCATTTCTGCCTTTCCCTTCTCTGGGCATCCTTCCTCCCCCCTCCTTCCCTCTGACCTGAGCCTCCTTGCTCCCAGCACGAGCTGCTCTGAGTCTTGCTAGCCCGTGCCCCTCACGACACTGCTCCTCGTCCCACAGCGCAGCCAGAGAAGAGGCAGTTCCCCCCAGAGTGGCACGGCCAGCGTCCCTCCAGGCGAGTCCCCCTTCTCACTTCTGCTCCGCCTCATCGGCCACTGCGGTCACCTCGATGGCGGCGGCAGCGTGCTCGTCCCCGGCAGCCTCGGTGGCACCGGACGGGACAGTCACGACCGTGCTCCCACCGGGAGCTATTTGTGTCACATTCTGGATGGTTGTGCCAAGTCCTGGAAGCGTCAGGAGCTGGAAGGGGCTCACCACCTTCACCACGGTGCTGCCGTCCTGGACCGCGGCCGTGCTCAGCACCGTCAGGTTGGAAGCGTCCGGGTGGATCTCCACCGTGCTGGGGAAGGTGGAGCCGGCGGAGGCCAGCACCGTGTACCCCCCCAGCAGAGGGGAGGCCGGGGAGCTGGCAGCGGGGGGCTGCACCGGGCTCTTCCCCAGCACCGAAGGAGGGAGGGCCGAGACCACTTTGCCGAGAGGGAGATTGGCAATCTGGGACACCGGCACGCCGGGGGTGACGGCGAGCTGCGCTGGCTGGGACAGGACTTGGGAGGTGATGGCAGCCGGTCCGGAGGTGGCCCTGGTCAGCCTGGGGCGTTTCAGAGGCGTGGGAACAGAGACGGGCGTGAGGGTCATCAGGACGTTGTTGAGGTGCTGCGATTTGTGCTTCAGCTCCTTCGCTCGCTTGCGGTGCTCGTCACACTGCTGCTCCAGAGCTGCAGAGGGAAAAGATTTGGCTCAGCCTGCATCCCGGACAAGCTTCCCAAAGGCCTGTGGCAATGCCTGGTGTGGCTGGTTTTACAAAACATAACTCCCACTTTCTCAGCCCAGAAGAGAAGGCGCTGGCAGCGATGCCCGGTGCCACACCGGTGTGTCCAGGGCGTACCTGCCAAATCCCGTGTGTACTGCTCCCTCGAGCGATCCATCTGGCACTTGTGGCTGGCCAGGACCTTCTTTACCAGATCCAGCATCCCAAAGTTCTGGACTACGTTGTTGAGTAAAACAGCATCTTAAAAACAAGACACAGAATCTTTAAGGAAGCAAAATTCCCTGCGCAAAATATTTGTGGCTTGGCAAAAGCCACAGCACAACAAACATGGCCAGCTGAGACAGCCAAAATCTGCAGGAGGGTAGTGCAAGAGGCTGGAGAAGAGGAGAAGGCAGAAGCCATGAGAAAGGGCATAAGGTCACTGACGTGTAAACAGTCCTCTCCTGCCTAGCAGGGGTGATAAGAAATCTGCTGGCACAGTAGCTGCTTGCTGCATCGTTATTTCAATGGCCTAAATTCCACCTCAGTTCCCAAGCCAAGCATTTGTCCAGACCCAGAGCCAGCAGAGAGGAAGCCCCAGGCAGAGGGAATTGGAGAACTGAGGTCACCTGAATTACCCCCAAGAGCAGCCTCACCCATCAGCCATAAATGAGATTTTTTTATGATGAGCTATGTCCCTATCATGACATCCAGATATCCTTAAAGATAAAAAAGTCCACAGGTCCCTTTCCTGAGGTGACTGACCACCCACATCCAGGCCCTTACCCCCGAGCTGCAGTGGGGGATCCTGTGCTCGCTGCTGCAAGCCCTTCATGATCTCCACCAGCTCCTGGTGGAACTCACGGATCACTTCTTCCAGGAGACCACTGTCCTTCAGACCTTGCCAAAAAGCAAAGGTGTCATCTGGAGAAAGAGGAAGCAAAGGAGAACCTCAAAATCCTCAGCAGGGTTTAATGGTAATCTGCTCTGGGTTCCCTGTGGACACCCCTGCAGGAGTGCAGTCCTACTGGGCTGGGAGAGACCCCTGAGGTCACAGAGCTGGGGCAAAGCCCAGCCAGAGCACAGCCCCACAGGAGGAGACACTCTCCCCACCCCAGTCCCACACCAACAAGACACTTTGCTACAGCCAGCAGTACCAAGGAGAATGATTTCATGACCCGTCTGACAAAATTTTTTTTTCCCCTAGAACCACATTTGGCCCTGGCTTGGATATGCTGGTGCTTGGAAACAACTCGATGCAGAGGCTGCGCAGCCAGCCCGCACACTGGTGAGATGTAACACACTGCTATCCAAAAGCAGAGAAGGAACAATCCCAGTGGAGGTTCCTGGTAAGAGGGTCCTTCCTGCTCCTCACCCTGCTGCTCCCCTCCTTCCCCACACCTCCTCCAGCCAGCGAGCTCAGCGGGATCCCAAGCCATACCTCCAATGCTGGTGCTCCAATCGCTGGCATCCTCGCATGTTTCTATGGTTATTGTAGCCGGGGATCCGTTCACTGCAACCAATAGCAAAAAAGAAGAGAAAAAAATTCCCAGGTCCTGATTTTTCCCTGTATTTTCACAGGCTGTTTCCAAGGGCAGCACACCCTTGCTGCATTTCTGTGACTTCTTCGTATTGCACAGGATCACATCTGTTTGAATGCAGGTCTCAGTGCTGAACAGAGACGCCCCAGTGGTTGCTGTGCCAGCTGTACTTATTCTCCTACATTAGAGTACAATCCCCAGGGATTGCTCCTGCAACCTCTGCAGCACAAGAACACAAGCTTGAGAGCAGCATTTCCCTCCCGTTCCCTCCTGCAAACACACCAGCACTGCTCAGGGCAGAAGTCAAACAGATTTAGAGTCCGATTTTTTTTTTGGCAGCCCTTTTTACCCAGCCACCGTTTGTCTGGAGGGTTTCTAAAGCCTCCAAGGGAAGAGCAGTTCCCCCACTGCACAGGGATGCAGGGGGGAATCCCTCCTTCCCTCCAGCTCTGCTAAATCTCAGCAGTTTTGTTACCATAGAGCCAGAGAACAGGCGTCATTCACGCCGTGCGCAGGAGCAGGACGGATGGGAATGTGGCCAGAGCCCCACAGAGCTGTGCAGAGCCTTTGGAATGCTCAGTTGCAGCCATTAAATCCAGTCCCTCTGCTCCTTTACTCCACAGCTTTCAGGGCTCTGGTTATTTCAGCACAGCCCAGCAGCTGGCAAACATCTCCCACCAGTGAGCTCATGTTTAACAGGGGGGCCTGGAGTGAGCTGTGCTGTGCATCAGCATCAGCCTTCCCAGCACAATACCAGGATGTGGTGGATGGGTGCTCTGCAGAGCCAGCCAAGGGGTTTATCCTCTCCCAGAGGCACCAGCAGGAGGGTGTGGGGTGCTTCAGGGCTGTTCTTAAAGCTCAGGAGCAAAAGGAGTTAAATATAGAAGAATGTCAAAATTAGAACGCTTTCCAATGAAACTGTTGCCTGTAATTATGGGTCAAATTCATAAAAAAATCAGAGAACGGTTTGGGTTGGAAGGGACCTCAAAGCTCATCTCATTCCTGCCATGGGCAAGGACATTTTCCACTAGAGCAGGTTGCTCCAAGTGCTGTCCAACCTGGCCTTGGACACCTGCAGAGATGGGGCAGCCACAGGGACCGTGGCTGTGTGGCAGCTGTGTGCTTTGATGTGTCAAAGCCCCTGAGGGTGAGGAATGGTGCACGTACCATCAGCAGAGGCAGGAGTCAGAGGGATGTACTCTGTTGATGTCTGGCTGGTCAGGGACACCCTGGCTCCAGTCAGGTCAATTTTGGTGCTCCGACAGGTGTTGGAACAGACCTTTGTGTGCTGGTAGAAATCCAGCTCTCCTGAGTCCATAATCTTCCTGAAAGACAGGGAGCAAGCACAAGGACAGGCACATCAGCAACAGCTCAGAGCTCTGAGATGCAGCTCCTGGCAGCCTTCACCCAAAACTTCTGAGTCCCAAAACACCAGGAGAGCAGGCAGAGCCAACAGGAGCCCTTCCTGGGACTGATGAACTCATTTCTTGAGGAAGGAAGGGGAAGAGAAAGCTCCTATCTGATCCCACCAGCACATCCCCTCCAAAGCTGCAGCCTCCAGCCAAAGGGTCAGCTGGAGTCTCAGTTCAGGGTGAGACCACAGGGAGCTTCTTTCTTGCCTTTTTGACTCTACAGCTCAAAAGAAGGCAGGAAGACCCTATTTATAAACTAAAATCAGGTCTCTCATCTCACTCAAAGGGAGTGGCAACACTGCAACATAGGATCTTCCAATCCAAGAATGTTTTTTCCAAAACATTCCCAGGCCTTGCTGGCCAACAACCACCTAAGCTTCCCGAGATTTGCTCCCATGGGCTGTTTGGTTTACCTTCAGACATTCCCCTGAAATTTTTTTCCCCTCTCAAAGCCCTGCCTTGACAAAGCCTAAACCTACTATGCAAAATTTATGTGGAGCAAAAGCTGCTTAAAAGGAATATGAGAGATGCCTGCATTGAAGCAGAAGAATACAGGGAAAGGCAATGTCACCCTGTGAAAAGAGCACAAAACCACTGACAATTCCTGGGGAAAGAGGTGATTCTTTTTTATCCTGCCCAAAGGCAGAGAAAGATTTTAATTAAATCACAGTCTCAGGCTGATGTTCAGGAAGACCATAGAGGAATTGAATTATTGTAGTTAATACTAGAGAAGAGAAATGCTTGCAATAAAGAAGCTTTTTTTTTTTTTTGCCAAGGACTTATTTAGAAGTGATGTCAAGCAGGAGTGCTGCAACAGAAGAATTGGTGATGATCAGACTGATTTCATTTGGTGGATCATGCTGAGAATCCACAGACAGCATGGCCCAACCACCAACAGCCATTAAAATTCCTTGCCCCAGATTATTCCCTGGGTACAAGGACAGAACAATGCCATTGGACCAACCACATTTGGGACCAGGCTGTGATTAAGACAAATGTTTAGTGGTTCATTTGCTCCCTCAGCAGCAAGACTGCCATTCCAAAGGTTCTGTTCCACCCCACCACAATCCCCCAGGATGAAGTGTGCAGAGACACTGACCGGAGCATGATCCCGTTCATCCGGATCGCCCGCTTCCAATCCTTCAAGGTCGACTTTCCTGCCAGGTGGACAAACTCCTTGGGGCTGATTAGGTGATCGTGAAACTGCAAAAGGCAGGGGTAAAACATCACTGCCACAAGCCATAAACAAGCCAAGGGTGCCCCGTGTGCAGGGTTCAGCTGGAGCCTGGCAGCGTCTCCTGGTGCCCGGCAAAGGCTGCAGCCTCCATGTGCCACCAAATGCAACCAAAACAGCTGGGTGGCAGGCACTCCCCACCCCAGAGAACACTGTCCTGCTGAGAAAGGTTAAAGCAAAACAGCACTGTCATGGGTGGTTAGTTAACAGCTGCCCCAAGCCAAGGGTTCAGGGCTGTGTGAATTTGCCCAGCTCAGGAAGGACAGCTGGGACAACACCCATGGCTTGTGCAAAGTATCATTACCAGCAGGGAGCTGCTCGTGCTCCCACTAACAATGGACTCAGTGAGAGCTGGGCTGCCCTGCTAACATTTGGGTTCAAGGGCATGTTATGGCCCAGACGAGAGACAGAAAAAGCTCATTTGGTCTTCGACCTCCTGCTCCTGAGCCCCACCATTGGTATCAGGGAACCTCTGGCCTCTCTGGCAGAGCACACCCACTGCTACTGCAAAGCAGCTTCAGGCAGCTGGCACACACCACGCCAACTCTTCCCTGTCTTTTATTGCCCTACACACCCATGTGTTGACCTAACAGCAAACTCCAGGATCACAGAATTATAGAATCACTAAGGGTGGAGAAGACCTCCAAGATCCTTGAGTCCAACCATGACCCAGGCATTTCTCTTATGCCTTACAGCCCATCTCAAAGGATTTTTCAAATCCATGCCTCCTCCTTTTCATGGCCATGTTGACCAACAAAGAGCAACTCCCTGTTACTGCACGAGAAACTGCATCTCTGAACAAGGACAAAGGCTTCAGGGCAGAGAGGACAGATTTTAGGAGACAGCAGCATCTATCCTCTGCCTCACGGATAGAGGAGACCATCTCTGCTGGGAAGGGCAAGGACTACCCCTTGGGAGCCCAAGGAGACTCTCCCTCAGCAGGGTACTGTTCAGGCTGTGTACAAACACCAGCAGTGACTCACTTGTTCCTGAATTCATGCAAATTTTAACCACGAGTTACCCAGAGCACAGCAGCAACTCTTCAGTAGGTCCCCAATCAATACATCCCTCAAACTACCAACTTTCCAACTGAGCAGACAGTACGAGTAGCCAAATTTCTCAAATTTTCAATAACACATTAAATTGAGGCACCATCTCTCCAGCCAGAAGTACACCCATTTCATCAGGACAAATACCAATCAGGTATCCAGCACAAGGAAAATGTCATCTTCTCCTACCATGACATCATTCTGATGCAAAGCAGCTGATCAAAGCTCATCACAACCAGGACAAGCCAAGTGAGCTCACAGTGTGAGCAAGGGGAAAGCACAAGTCCAGTGCTGGGCTCTCTGTTCTCACCTGCACACATTTCACATTGATCCCAGGGCACACAAACTTCCTCCAGATGAGGTTGGCTTTGCTGTCCCCGCAGGTGATGGGGTAGACAATCTCTGCCTCCAAACTGTCCTCATCTTCAGCCATCTTCACTTCTCACAGGGATCAGAGCAAGGGACAGATCAAAGAGAAACATGAGCCACAGCTCCCGATTCACGTGCCTGATCCACACAGGCAATGATAGCATTGAAACTCAAATAAAAAAAAAGGCAGATGCTGCATGGTGGGGTGTGCTAGGGTTTGTGGCCACCACTCACTTGCGCTTTACTATGAAAGCATCCAAACACCCAAACTTCTCAGGCAAGAACAGCCCAGGCAGATTTATACCAATCCAGCTGCAGCAGAGCACAGGGAATATGAGAAGTTATTCATTCTTGATTAAAAAAAAAATGATGTTATCTGGGTGGAGTCACCCTTCGTTTTAAAGTAAAACTGGTTTTAAGTCAACTCCAGCCCAGCTGATCAGTCTTTGCTCCTCAAACTCACTTTTACTTGCAACCAAAGTCAGCAAGTTGCTGCAAAACTGACATCCCCGTGGCGAGCTGGACCGGCAGGAGCCAGGGATGGCCGGACACAGGGACTCATCCGGGACCAGGAGAGGGCAGCAGCAGCCCAGCCAGCCACTGCCAGCTCCCTGCTGGTCACCGAGCTCCCCTGGAATCTGGGAGAGCATCCCCAGGGCCCACAGGAGAACATCCCTGGAGCCCCAGCAGCTCTGCACAGTCCCATTTGACACCCGCGCAGCGCTGTGGCACACCGGGGTGGTGGAGCTGGCACCAAGGCGCTGTGGAGAGAGCTGACCTACCTAGAACCGCTTCCTTCAGGTCTGTGGAGGCTGTGAAGGCAGCAGCAGCTGCAGCAGCTGCATTTTCAGTCTCCAGAGTGTCTTCGTTGATGTCACCGCTGGGAAGAGAGGCAGAGCATTCTTAAGCCATGTGGCTGTGCCACCCCCACACCCGGTGCCCTGTGGAGACATTGCCTCAGAAGTCCCGGATCACATTTTCCCACAAGAGCTAAGAGTCAGCTCTGGGTTTGTGAGGCTCAGCCTCTTTTTTTCATGTGGAGATGAAGAACCCCACAGCAGGCAAGCCCCTGTCAGCAGCCTGGCCAGCTCTCTCTTGCCTCCCCTTTAATCCCAGCCCTGTGGATGTGCCTCCAGCCCAGCCCGTGCTGGAGAGCTGGCATGGAGAGATGCTGTCAGCACAGCCCCTTGCTCAGAAGTCACTGCCAGCCTTTGGAAGCATTGCCTGAGATTTCCCCAGGAAAAACATGTGTGAAACATGCTGCTGCTGTCAGGGCAATGGACTGGCTCAATTCCCTGGAATGCAGGATGCTCCAGGGAGCAGGACCTCAAGCAGCCACAGAGACTCTATAACGGAGCTGGACAAACCCCAAAAGCAGAGAGAACATAACAGGAGCTATAGACACTTGCAATACAATCTCTGAGCCCCTTAAAACTTGATATATCCATGATATTCATTAATAGCTGGTTATCCAGCTGCCTCCATTGTCCCTGCCTCTGTCTTCCTTGGGTGCTTTGCCCATGGAGTCACACAGCGGGTCCTGCACAGCACCCACTCCCTCACTGTTCTCCCATCCCAGCTCTGCTACAGCAATACACAGCCCCAAGCCCCCTCAAGGGGCTTCCCACACTCAGAGGGAACAGGCACTTCTGGCTGGGATGTGGGACATGCTCCTCACCCCCTGAGCTTTGGAGGTGAGGTCCCAAAAGGAGGGAGCCCACACTGGTGTTCTTACGGATCCCACCTGTAAATCCCAGCCAGCACTCAGCAGGGACCATTCCTAATGGGGTTTCATAGAAACACAGAATGGTTTGGGTTGAAAGGGCCCTTAAAACTCAGCTTGTTCCAAGCCTCTCCCATGGGCAGGGACACCTTCCACTGTCCCAGGTTGCTCCAAGCCTTGTCCAACCTGGCCTTGATCATTTCCAGGGAAGGAGCAGCCACAGCTTCTGTGGACAGCCTGTGCCAGAGTCTCACCAGCCTCACAGGGAACAATTTCTTCCCAATCTCTAATCTAAGTCTACCCTCCTTTTAAGATGTATGTTTGGTGGTGTTACTGAAGCTGACTAATTACTGCAGAAAGCTCAACCTACAGGGGCAGGGGGAGAAACACAATCAGCTTTTCACATTTACTCTGGCATATAAACTCCCCAGGAAGACTCCACAGAGAAAATAAACCTGAAACCTCCCTCAGCTTGGTACCATGGATGAACTGTAAGACAGCCCTAGCGACTCACTGGCAACGCCACGGGGACAAGGAAATTCAAGAGCAACTGGTTTTTCCATTCTGGGCTCCTAACACACTGCTCCAGGGTGGAACTGCAGCTTCAAAGCATCCCTCCCCTCTGCAGCTGCAGGGCAGGTACCTGTGGGGAGCAGCACAGAGATAAGGAATGGTGTGGGCGGCAGCTCAGCCTCACCAGGTGAGAGGCTCAGAGATGCTGCTCCAGAGAGGGGAAAGAGCTCCTGCTGTGACAGAAAGGAGATGGCCACAACTCTGCCTCTGCAGCTCGCAGCCACCACCAGCCCAGAGCCCTGGCAGAGCATGGGGAGGGGATGTGAAAGGACTTGAAAAGGTAAACTCTGAGCTAAGGCATCTGCACACAGGTGATAATTACACAAGTGGCAGTCTGACAGAAGAATTCTAACCTGGGGTTTTTTATCAGTCTGCTGCTGGGTTCTTGCGTTTCCCCAGGTGAAAGGCCAGCAGTGTCACTTCAGCAGGGTGTCAGAGGAAGCAGCCCCCTCTGGCATGCAAAGCCCAGCACCCCACAGCCCTGATCTGCCTCCAGATCAAGAACCTCCACCAACTTACCCCGAAGAAACCCCCCAGCAGAAAAGTCAGCACCTTTCAGAGCTTCCTCCAGGACTGCACTGCATTTGCAGCACTCCAAAAACGACCGAAAGGCACAACTGGATGGGGAGCAATAACCCAGCCCATGCCTTAAACCTCCAGAAGAAAACAAACAAACCAACTCCCAGCTTGCATGAAAAATTCAGGCAACTGAAGTCTGTATCTGTATATGGGGGAGAGAAAACCACAAAAAAGGCAAGTGTCTCCACGCTGTTTCTCCCATCCCATTCCAGGGAAACAGACAGAGGCAAATGTAAGGGAGAACACAAACACCTTCCAAGTCCCAGCAGTGCAGCCCCTCAGCTGGTCCTGCCTTTGCCAGTTGCCATGACAAAGGCAGGGGAGGAGGGTTCTCATCTTCCTCCCCAGGAGGATCCATAAACCAGATGGAAGGAATAGAAGAAAGCACGTGCAGATAACTCAGCGGGCTGGCGTCTCCTTTCTATTCTGCTCCTGCCTTGCCTGGAAACTTGAGAGAGAAAAGTCTCCCCCAGAATCCTGTGCTGATCAGAAATACAAGAACCTCATCAGAGCACCAAGCACAGATCCCCTCCTCTCAAAGACCAAAGAGAAAAGCTTCTTGCTCATTATTATTTTCCCATTTCCCTCAGCCTTTTCCTTAAGAACACATGAACTAATTAAGCTCTTAACAATTGATTGTATAGAGGGTTTTCTTAATAGCAAACCCATACCCAGATGAGCACCAGAAAAAGGCACCAAGCCCCAAGCTGAGTTCGGTTTAAGTGTCACACAAGCAAACCGAAAGCTCCCCACGTGAATGGTGACTGAGCCAGCTCCAAGGGATCCCACCCCGCGCCTGCAGCCGCTCTCCTGCCACCAGCTGGGGCTGCAGAGGGAAACCAGAGGGAAAGGGAGGAGCCAGCAGCACTGTGGCATTGCCCCAGGAGGAGCAGAGCCTGGTGGGGCAGCTGTCCAAGGACACAGAGACCGTGGGTGGCTCGTGCTGCCACCCACCCCCAGCCCCACTGCCCTGCTCAGTGAGGGGAGTCAGGCAGGTTTTACTCTGTGACCCCAAATTCGCATCCTTTCCATTAACCCACTACCGTCCCCAAGAATGGGGGAGCACAGAGCCTGTCCAGAGGCTCTTCTTCAGAGAGAGGCATGGAAAACCCTGAGGGAGTCTTTTCATACATGCCAAGATATCTCTGCTCATAGCTGTGGCTAAATGAAAGCGTTCCTCTCTGTGCTGCGCAGAGCTGTCCTGCTCTGACCATGCAGGGGACACTGGGAGGGTGAGAAAAGGTTTCCAAAGAAAAACAGGAAGGGAACTAAGAGTGAAAGGAAACCAAATGATTGAGCCAGTCTCTGCCACGATCCATTTTCCCAGACAACACCACAATGCTGCACAGAGGCACATGACAGCCAGGAACCATTCTGAGTCCATCCCAAGGGCCATATCTGGCTGCTTCTCCACTGAGGGAAACAAGGGAGTCTCCATGGGACAGAAAACAAGAGGAGCAGAGCCCTTCTTCCCCACCATCACCACTCTGCTGGGAATTGAAAAGGTCTTGGAAACACTCACAGACCCAGAGTGTCTGAGAGAGCCTGCCCATCCCAGCACCAACCGCCTGTCCCTGCCCATTCTTTACCAAAACCTCATCTATTAATGGGCTTTATCTCAGTTGGAGCAGCACACGGGGAGGCATCTGGATTAGAACAAACGCTGTCACCTTCTGCCCTGCCAACAGCCCCAGGGCACTGACACAAAGACACCTTTGAGAAAAGAAGACAATCGTCTTGTGGAGAGCAGTAAACAGCCATTCAACACCCACTTATTTCAGACAATCCTGCCTGGATGCAGCTCCAGGTGTGAACTTGGATTTTCTGCCCAGTGAAAGAGCAAAGCACAAAACTGCCTCTGGGCTCTGTACCACCCAAAAAAACCACAGAGAAATAAAGCAAAGAAGTAGATTGCTATGTGGGCCTTCAAAGTACCAGCCAGACTCTTTGACCATAGCCAACCTGGCACTGAACAAACCAGACCTGAACAAACAACAGCCCTGAACATAAAATATCAACAAGACAGGCAGAAATTGGGCAAAACAGCAGCACCTTAATAATCAGACCTTCATTGTTTTTTTGAGCAGTGCTTCTCCATTCAGGGAAACATTGTTTCAAGGACATCTCTCTCATTCCCATTGCTGGCAGGGGAGGTTCCTGCAGAGCTCAGCCAAGAACCAGCCAACCCCAAATCAACCTTCAGGGAAGGGGTGTTCAGCTGCACCACCCTCAACCTGGTCAGGACAGACTTGTCTCTTGGAATTCAGAGCTCAGCACAGCCATCGTGAAATAAATAGCAGAAAAAAACTACTGATTTAGCTGCTGGTGTCCTGTTCCAACTGGATCTGTGTCCACTCCAACATCCAAATCCACTCAGAAAAAGGTATTTGGGGTTGGTCCCTTTCCTCTCCCCCTCAAAAGAAGGAAAGAGTGGAGGCTGTTCTGCACAGAGCTGCAGAGCCCTGGGTATGGGAAGCCCTAGCAAGAACTGGACACTCCATGGCCACCACCGAGGTCCCCACAGCGAGCAGGGACACAGGAAGAAGCGGCAGGGGATCCAATCCCAACCTACAACCCCGCGTGGGAGGGTTGCCAGCACATCCCCTCAGCGTGCAGCAGCCCCATCTCTTACCCGTGCTGGGACAGGTTGGTGGTGACCAGCACTGTCTTCACCTCCTCCATGCCACCGCTGTCCACGGCGCCGTCGGGCGTGGTCACCACCACCACCTCCTCCATGTGCACGCTGACGTCGGGCGTCGCCATCGCGGCAGGGAGGGAGAGCCCTCGGTCACCAGCTGCTGGTGGAGAAATGAGGGCGGTCAAGAGCTCTCCCTGCTGAACTCGCTCACGGGAGGATCCTGGGTGTGCTGGGAGCAAGGAGAGAAGGAGCTGCAGGGAACCCGTGCTCCTAAGGAAAAGGGGATGAGCAAATCCCCAAGCGCTCCATTCAGGATGAGGGGAAGCTCAACCCAACACAGGCTCTGCAGGCTGGGTGAGAATGGTGGGACTAGGCTGCAGGAGTGTGAAAGAGGTCAAAAAAAAAATTTTCCTGGCATCCACCATAAACTCTATGAAGACACTCAGTTTGAAGGTGCGTTTCCAAATGTATTTCAAACTATCTCACGATTTCACACTGTTGGAGGAGCTTGTCACTGTCTCCTCCACAGTAAAGCAGGGATTCTTCCCTCCTCCAAAGTCACACACACACAAAAAAAAAATCAAATTAAAAAAGCATGTCAAGCCTGCAGAAACAGTGACATCTGGAAACTATTTCAAAGTGTGCATTTCTAATAAATCAGCAATAGATGTAAGACAGCACTCCCCCTCCAGCTCTCTTGAAGCCCCTTTAGGAACTGAAAGGGACTCCCAGGTCTCCTCAGTGCCTTCTCTTCTCCAGAGCAGGAGTGCTCCAGCCCTCAGAACATCTCTATGACCTCCTCTGGACTCACTCCAGCAGCTCCTTCTGATGCTGGGGGCCCCAGAGCTGGATGCAGGACGGCAGGGGAGGGGGGTCTCACCTGAGGAGAGCAGTGGGGGAGAATCCCCTCCTTGCCCTGCTGCTCGCAGTGCTGGGGATCAGCCCACACCCAGGTATGGAGAAGTCGGTGCCTACAAAGCATCTCCTATAGCACTGGTGCAGTCCACACAGAGGCAGGTGAGGGAACACCTCGTCCAGCTCTGGCTGTTCCAGGCTCAGACCCCCATGGAGCACTTCCAGAGCACAGCAGAAATGCCACCTGGCTGCCACCACCTCCCCAGGCCACTGACCCAGCATGTCCAGTGTGACTTCACAACCACGTTCATGCCCTGCAGAAACACCTGCCTGACCCACAGAAACACCACCAGGTGCTCTTTACCTCCACAGAGCCCACGGGGTTTATCCAAGGCAGAATGGCCCCTCTGTGCCAGCCCAGCACAAAGCCACCAGCAGAAGCACTTCGGTTTTCACAGCAGCATGGATGCTCAGCTGCCTCCAGCTCAACCACTCCACTTTTTGTTGTCACTCTGTCCCCACCCTTACCCTTCATTTTGGGGTAAAACCTCTCCTACAGCACTAGCATCACTCACAACACCCCTGAGCTGGGACCCGGCCTCAGGGTGCTCCAGACATCCTGCCCAGCATCACGGGATTGAACTCCACGTGTGCTGCTCAGATGCCTCTGGGCAGGAACCAGCACTGAACGGAGAAAAAGTGGGCTGAAAACATAACTAATCTAAAAAGTGGCCAAAAACACACCAGCAGTGGGGCTGTGGAGGGGGACAAGGGGCAGCCCAGCTCTACCAGGACTCAAGGCGTCCATGCATGTCCCTCCAGGTGCTCCCAGCAGGGTGCTGAGAGCGTGTCAAGGGCTATGGGAAAGATTTGGGGTGGAGTGAAAAAAAATATAAAAGGAAAAAAAAGCATAGCACCACTGGGAGGAGAGGTTTTTGGGGTGCAGCATGAGGAGGGCAGTGACCAGGGAGATTACACACAGAGAGGGGGATGCAGTGTGGATGCAGAGAGGTGCTTAGAGAGAGAGGCAGCATGGAGAGGTGGCTTCAGGGGGATTAAGGAGAGGTGCACAGGGTGGGTGGGGGGATCATAGGGGTGAAAGAGGGTGCACAGGGGTACACAGAGAGAGGAGATGGAGAGCAGCACAGACAGCACGGGTGGGGGGCTACACGAAGAGAGAGGCGCAGGG
>VXBU01016612.1:549133-568709 GCA_013400315.1 Bombycilla garrulus | reverse complement strand
TGTCCTCTGTGCCTCCCGTCTGTCCCCGACCCGTGGTGTACTCCGGGTTCCTGTCCCCTGTGCTTCCCCCCCTCATGTCGCCTGTCTCACGGTGTATTCTGCGTCTTGTCTCCCTTACGGCGTTCAGCGTGCTCCCCGTGCCCCCTGTGTGTCCCCCCCGGGTTGTGTGCCCCATGCGTGTCTCCCGACCGTGCCTTCTGTGTGTCCCCTGCGTGTTCCCCTCCGGGGTCCTGCAGGACACCTTTTCTCCTGCATGTCCCATTTCCGGGTCTTGCATGCTCCCATGTCCTTTGCACGTCATTTTTTCAGGTCCTGCATGCCTTCCATGTCCTCACTGTGTGTCCCCAGTGTCCCCATCCTCAGTCCTCTGTGCCCCCCGTGTCCTCTGTGAATCCTTTTCCCGGGTTCTGCATCCCCCCCGTGCCCCCTGTATGTACGCCCATGTTCCCTGCATGTTCCACCTGGGCTGTGTGCCCCTGTGCATGTCCCCCAAGCCTTGTGTTCCTCTCTGGCTCTCCAGAGAGCCCTGAGCTCTTCATGGCCAAACACTTCCTTGAACACTTAGAGGGATCCAGAGGCGGCCACAGCTTCTCTGGGCACCCTGTGCCAGAGAAGGCCTCACCACGCGCACAGGGAAGAATTTCTTCCCAATCTAACCCTGCCCTCAGTCAGTGTGAAGCCATTCTCCTTGCTCTGTCACTCCAGACCCATTGTCCAAAGCCTCTCTCCATCTCTCTTGGAGCCCATTTAGGCACAGGAAGGGGCTCTAAGGTCTCCCCAGGGCCATTTCCAGCATTTAAAAAGTGCCCTTGACCAGTTTGATTCAGGGCCTGTTTTCCTGTTTGAGCCATCCCCAAGGTGCTGCTGGTCCCCACCAGCACCAAGTCTCGAGCTGTGGCTCTGCTCCTCGTGTTTCCCCAGCCACCACGAGCTGTCACAGGTTTTGGTTAATTTCTGCCGTTTCTGTGCCTGTGAGGCCCAGGGCTTGGGAGGCACTCAAGAATTTCTCAGGAAGGACTTTTTGCATGATTTTACCACATTGCACTTCTTCTGTGAGTAGGTGGTTAACACGTTCTGGGAAGGGAAGAGCGAGGCCAGAGGCCCCAAAAGTCGTGAATCCCTTTTGGAAACACTCGCTATGTTTCCATTCTGTCAGCTTTTCACAGCTACTGGGTGGGTGGCTTTTCCTGACAGGTGTTCAGGTGGCGTTTGGTCTGTTTAGTATTTTTTACACAAATTTCTAATGATCCTGTCTGATACATTTGTGGTGGTTTATCTAATTTTTTTTTTTTTTTTTTTTTTTGGTTTTTTTTTTTTTTTTTTTGTCCCCATGCAAAGCAACCCTGCCTGATAACCAGCTGCCACTTCTATTTCCTTCATGTTCCCCCTCACCAGTCTACCCAAGCTAATACCATTAAAGTGATATTCCACAAGGAACTGTATTTCTTTTCCTTCTCCAAGATAACCAGTGGTACTTAGCAAGGTTAAATCACCCACTAGAAATAGTGATTCACTTTTCCATAGAAGCATGGCTGTCTTCCTACCAGTGCTGGTGTCTTCCCTGGCAGCTGCATCCTCGGGACCCCAGTGGGATTGGACAGGACAGATAAAATGTCCCTTTTTCCACTAAAACCATCTCCCTTACAAAATGGCAGCCTTATCAAGCTGGTATTTTTCAAACCAAATCTCTCTGCAAGATTTCTGGGTTTTGCCTGCCCAGGTGGGCCTTTGCATTTACCTTGGCAGAGTCTCTGATCCCTTCCCTTACTCAGGCCCAGCTCAAGCACTTCGTAGGGATCCCTTCAAGAGCTACACAGCTATTTTGCTTTCTTGGTTTTGATGTTTTTTACACAAGGAACTCTTGACATGGCATGGAGTGACAGGACAAGGGGCACTGACAGAGAGCAGGGTTAGGTTGGGAATTGAGAAGGAATTCTTCCCTGTGAGGGTGGTGAGGCCCTGGCACAGGTTGCACAGAGCAGCTGTGGCTGCCCCAGCCTTGGAGAGGGCTTGGAGCAACCTGGGCTAGTGGAAGGTGTCCCTGCCCATGGGAGGGGGTTGGAACCAAACCATTCCTTGATTCTATGATTTTGTGGGTGCTGGAGTGTGGTTCAGTCCTTCAGTGTTGTCTCTTCAGCACTCGGCACAGTGGGCGGGGCTGGAAGGCGGTGGGAGCCTCACCGCGATTCCTGCCGCTCCTCCCGCCCCGTCCTGCCCCAACAAATCCCACACCTCCGTGGTTTTCTCCTTCAAATCACAAAAGGATGAAAGATTTGTCTGGAATTAACCAGTTAGGAGGTGACCATGCATGGACTCATCAATATATCTCGAGCTGTCTGGCCTGTTTTCCTGAGACAAATGTAGAGGTTTACTGTACTACATTCATGTTTTTTAGAAGAGCCTGGGTTAGTGGACTGTATCAAATCTCAGAGGAAAAGTGAGCAATGCTGTGTTTGCAGTCAGGTCGTTATCTCCACAATCAGGAAGGTCAGGCTGCAAAAATAGAATTCCTGTTTGTGCGGGCAGCAGCGTCCTGAGGACACATGGGGAAAGCATCAGGCATGGGCTGCTTGCCACTGCCACCACCGTGATGGCCCCAGCACTGTCCTGGCACTGTCCTCTCTGCCCTCACAGAACACTGCCCTGGAAATTAAAATCTATCCCCCCTGCCTTCCCCTCGTTTTGTCTCCTTGCGCACCCAGTGCTGCTGAGCTCTGTGGAAAGTCTCCCACACTGGTTATTTTGATGGGATCACAAGATGTGGGACCGCCCAGGAGGATGCTGCTATTTCAATATCCCCCCAAGGACAGGGAGGACAGTGGCCAGTGACACTGGGCACCGCCTGTGGTGGCAAAAGCCCTCCCCAAAAGGCAAGTGGGGGGAACCTTTCCCCAGCAGTGAGAAAAGCAGCCAGGCACCCTCCCCCACGTGTCCTTGTGGGTTACAAACTTCCCTGTTTGCAATTGCAGCTTTTGGGCATTTTTGCGTACCTGGCTCTGGGGATGGGATTGGCAGCGTTGGCCATGCAGGGTCTCATGGGTTGGGGTCCCATCTCCCTGAGGACTGCAGTCCTGCTCCCTCCCACTGCGTCCAACCCAGGCTGGATCCTTCCTCGGGAAAAGCTCATGAAGGAAGCAGTGGATTTTTTTAGTAAAGAAGCTCATGTGGCTTCTAGAACTGCATTTGTTGTATTTGTAGGTGTTTTGTATCGATTTCAATCTTCCTGTGTGAAGGCTTTGCACACCCTGACTGCCAGACACAGGGGGTGGCAGCAGGACCCTCATTCAAGCACTTATTACTTTGTCCCTTTGGGAATGGCAATAAACTGTCCATTTTTGCCTCTTTTATGCTGTGTGAAAAAGCAGTCACTGAGCATTCAGAGGATTAGGGTCTATTTTGTTAAATCTTTATGTCAATTTTCTGTTTAATGCTGTTTATTAGTATTCTCACAATACAAAGAGAATCCTTGGAACTAAAACAACCCATTTCCGGAGAGAGACAGACACATACGGTTTCATACCAACTTTATTTCTTTTTTTTTCCTTTATTTTTTTTTCATGATCACTTCTTTTGCACAACAACAACCTCAAGTTGACAATGAAATGCACGTGGCAGACCAAAGGGAACCGGACAAGGCTCTGTTAGGGATGGAAAGTTTTTCCATGACACTGCACCAGCTCCCCACCCAGCACAAGGGATGGCGACCCTGGCTGTGGCAGGAGGAGCACATCCTGCCCGCAGGGCAGCCTGGGGGTCACAGCTCACCCCTGTGCCCACACAGTCATCTCCCAACCCTCTCCTGCAGCCACGGGCCGGGGTGTTCCTCCCGGGGTGCACAACTGCCTATCCTGACTCCATACTTTGGTACTTTCCATTTCAGAGCACTTTGGAGATGTGGAGACATTGGCTCTCCCGTGGTCCCTGTGGGGAGGGAGCATCTACGTCCCCTTGTCAAAGGGTGTGGGAAACTGAGGCACGGGGGATGCCAGGGCAGGGGTGCCCAGCTGTCCCCTGCGTCCCTGCACCCCGGGGACCACGGAGCACCCACACGTAGGCATGGGCCAGCGCCCCTCTGCTGCTTTGCTGACTACAGAGGTGGAGTTTATTGGTCTTACTGTGTCATCTCATCCCTAGCATGGAGAGTAAGAAATCTCTAGCACCGTAAACAGCCATTCCCTGAC
Source organism: Bombycilla garrulus (assembly GCA_013400315.1). NCBI lineage: Eukaryota > Metazoa > Chordata > Aves > Passeriformes > Bombycillidae > Bombycilla > Bombycilla garrulus. The sequence goes on along the minus strand of VXBU01016612.1, from coordinate 564,528 downwards.
TCATTTCAAGTGGTTTCAGAGTGTATGTGCATATATCGTTTCCAGGGATGCGTTTCTGTGCGCGTGTGCACAGCCGGGTGCACAGCCACTGCGAGGAGGGCGGGAACGCCATGGCAGGGATAGAACAGACCCCAGGAGACAGGATTGCAGAGCCAGGGCCAGAGAGCCACACAGGGCTAAGCTAAAGCAAGCAAGCTGAAGTTTATATTTGAAAGGGAGTAGCAGTACCGACCTACCCCCCGAGGTAGGATGCATGCAACTCCTCAACTCCCACCGGCCCTGGAAGGTCAGCTCAGAGGGAACCCCACAACTGGGTTAGAGCAAGATTGTTAATGACTCCAAAATGATAAGACAAGGAATAGGCTCAGTCCAGGAGCAGTCGGAGGGACCAGCATCCTTGGAAGTGCCTGTTTAGAGGCAGAGCTGAGCTCTGCCGTATGGAATAAGGTGGGCACAGAGCTGCAGTTTGGGCTGTGAGGCCAGTGTCCTACAGCTTCACCCATCGCCCGGCTGTTGGTGCCAGCTGGGAGCTTGTTTACCTTCAGCTCCTCATTTGTGCCTGAACCAAAGGCTCTTCTCCAGGAGGGCTCTTGGAAGGCCTATGCATGCACATGACGATGTCACCCTCCTGGCTCTCCTCCCTCACACTGCTGCCACACTTGAGGTCTGGGCAGGATGCCGTGGGTGCCCTGAGGATGCTCCCCCTACAAGGCACATTCCCATGTCCATATGCTGCTGCAAAAACGGGGCTGACTGTTGGTTCAGAACTCGATTCATAAACACCTTCAGGGATCAGCGGAGACCTCAAATCCCACAATAAGGAAGGTGACCCCAGGAACTGGGGGGGTTGCATGCCGTATCCACATCCACGGTACATGGGAATGCTCCAGGAATGACATAGGCTGAGGCAGTAAGGATATTAATGAGGATACTTAATTAGTCTCATTTGAGGCATGAAGTATGCAGCTGCACATAGCCAATAGCATGGAAGGATATGGAAAGGCATGGAATAACCACGATCCTGGCTCGTGCTGCGTGCTGCAGGTTGGGCACAGTGCTGCATGAGCTCCTGGCCACAATGGGTTTGGAGCAGTGGGCAGACCCCCCTCATCCAGCCAACACCGTGCAGCCAAAGCAGTCACACATTTCCCTGATAGTGCCCAGCGGCACTGGACAAGCTCCTGAACATCCCTGCTCCATCCATCTGCACCAGGCAAACACGGCTCCGGGCACATAAAGCCTCTGGCCCCACAGGTGAGGCTGTCTCCTCGGCACAACATGTCTCAGCAGCAGCTCCCTGACATTAGCAATGCACAGCTCTCCCTGCACGTCCCTGCTCCTCTGGTGCAGGAGCTTCTCCTGCACTAACACATTTTCCAGCCATATCCACTGTCCCTCACTGCACCAACCTGACAGAGGGGAGAAAAATTAGTTTCCCGGTGCTCACACCTGCGTGAGCACCATCTGCCAGGCCATTCCACACTTGCCAGGAGAATCTTTGCCAGGAAAAGCTATTGCAAGAATAAGTCCCATCTGGGCTCCAGGGAGGAGGGGAAGAGAGGGGCAAGGGGCAGAACAAGGGGCCAGGAGGGAAGATCCAGGCAGGAATTGAGCCTGGAGAGTCAGGAGCTGTTTGGGAGGACAGCTCTGGCTGGCACAACCTGCTATAGCTCTCTTCCAGCACATGCTAAACCTGACAGATCCTCCAGTTTTTGTGGGGTTGCAGGGAATCACCTGGAACTTCCACACGGGGAGGTTTAGAGAAACACTAAATTACATGTACTGGAATTGAAGCATCACTTCTACCCCTCCTCTCAGCCCTTCCTTCTCCTCCCAGCACGAGGAGCAGCCGTCCCCGCTCTCACCGCCCTGCCCGCAGGACTCGGCTGCCTCCAGCTCCCAATTCCATCGTTTTCCAGCTGCTCTCTGGTCCAGCATCCCGCTGGCACTCTGCCTTCACCTGGCCCAGCCTCCGACTCCTTCTGAGCCCCCAGGAGAGAGTGAAAATGGCCATTTCTCTTGTTTTCAACTCCTGCTCATGAGTACAACATTTCTGATAATAATAATCATAATAATCATAGTACTAAAAACAGTATTTACAACAAGCTCCAGGTCAGAATTACACACCAAGCAAACACTCAGCACCACAGAGAGTAGGACAGGGTTAATATCTCGCAGATACCTTCTCAGATCCCACCAACGTGGGACACAGACATTTGACAGTTTCAACCATTTCTTACACACAAACATTTCATTTAAATTACTTTTTAAATTTTTTTTTTTAAACTTTTTAAAATTTCTCGTCACTATATGGATGAGGTGATGCTGGCGGTGATGCTGCGCTCTACACAGATGCTTATCTAAGACAGCTGCTACTATAAACTGATCATTAGCTACTGTTAAGAAATTCAACCCTCAGTTTCCTTCTTTGCCCTAAATCTAATTTTCTTTCATCACTTACAGCACAGGAGCTTTCTAACAGCCCTGTCCTCCCCCCAGCCCAGGAGGAGGGGTTTGGGAGTAAGGTAGCCCTTCCTTTTAGGAGCAGAGTCCCCTGACATCAAGCCATGGCCGTGGAGGGATCCCTCCCACATCCAGCTGGGAATTCTGTGGAGATCAGAAAAGAGCCCCAGGATTTGTCTCCAGCAATCTGCCCTGTGACGGCCCCAGAGAGCCACATCCACCACTGGAAAGAGAGAAGGATTCTTCGAAGGATTCTTCTGTTCACTAAAAGGCTATTTCACAGCCATGCACCGTCTCTGTTGGATTTGCCCTCCTGTCAGAGTGGAATCCTACCTTGTGGGAGCACTGGGGAGCCCACAGAGGGCTGAGGGTCTCTCCCAGGGCTCCCACAGAGCTCAGAGTGCAATCACCACCCACGGCTCTCCCGGGCAGAGCAGCCAAGAGCTCTCAGTCCCCGCTCAGCCGGGGGGAGGGCGGCTCAGTGGCCAACAAGGGCATTGGGCAGTGCCCACCGTGACAGGACTTGCTGTGATGTGGCCCCTGGCACCAAGTTTTGGGTGGAGCCCCTCAGCTGCTTCCACTCAGGTTCTCAAAAATCACCCAAAGATGAGGGCTGTGGTCACTGCCTACCTGGGCTGGCCCTGGGGGCAGCCAAAAGATGGGGGTTCTGCACACTGCAACTCCTGAGCCATCCATCCCTCTCCTTCCTCTCTCCTACCATGGGCAAACAGGGGGCTGCTCCCTATTTTACTTCACACGCAGAAATTATCACTTATTTCCCATTTTTCTGAAACTGATATTTGGCTCAGAGCAAACACCAAGAGGAGGAAAAGCCCCGGATAAGAAATCCGTATTTCTATGACACTGCTGATTGAATTTATTAATATCTTCATTTGGTTTGGTTCTTTTTTTTTTTTTTTTACATCAGCTTAAGAAATATTTTTTTTTTAAAAAAGGACAAAACCTTCCAAAGATTGATTGACTGATTGATTCTCTATTTGATGTGAACTAGCTGCTATTCTGCTTAGAGGTCCCTATGATCTGTGAATCCCCACAAGCACTGACGATTAGGGATGCAGAGAGAAGCGTGTAGCTGGGGGATGAACACTGGGGAGGGGGGATGGAGAACCGAATGTCGCATCTAGACAAACAAAATAGAATGTGTTGGTTGGTCGACTGGTTGGTTTGTTTACAGGAATCAGGTGCTAGATGTGTAGAAAAGCCCTTTATCCAGAGATCTCCTCCCGCTGTTCCTTGTTCCTGCGGACTTCGGCTGCGTGCAGTTCCTGCAAAGACCGGAGAAATGACACCGGGCTAACACGCCCCGCTCTTGTGAGCAACGTGTTCCTCCTGCACACAGGATTTGCATCAGACATCAAAAAAGAGACCAGTTTCCCATCCAAAACACCCCGAGGGCAGGGGTTTACACCTGCAAGGAGTGAAGAATCATCTGTGGGAGCCTGGAGGTGATGGAACCCCCAGTGAACGCTCCCCTGGCTCCTCTCTGCTGCACAACCTTTCAGCCATGCAGCCCTCCGTGAGCCTGATGCTGTGGCTTTGGACTTGCACTTACAGGATCATCCAGGCTGTGTTCTCTACTGACCTTAAAGGACATAACCCCTCTCCTCCTGCTGCTCTGGAGCACAGCATTAACCACCCCCAAGAAAACACCGTGTCTCTTGCACCCATCCCACTGGGAGCAGACCCCATTTTTCCATAGGATCAGCACCCCCAGCCCTGCCCCGGGGGTCCCACTCGCCTTCTCGCGGAGCCGCTCCCTCAAGGCAGCGAGGTGTGCCTCACGGATCTCCCTGCTCAGCTCCATCTTGTAGTTGAGCTTCTCCTCGGCCAGCCGGCTGAAGTTGTTGTTCTCCTCCAGCGCCTTGTGCAGCACCTCCCGCTCGTGTTCCCGCTTCTCCGCCAGCTGCTTCAGCACCTGCGCCTCCTGGGTCTGCCGAGGGACGGCGTGAGGCCACTCCTGAGGCTCTTCCAGCCTTCATCTCCCCAGAGAGGATTCCTGCCTCCCTCCTCTGCCCAAACCGCTCTGCCGCCCCCCTCCACCCCGTAACAAAATCTTCTTGTTCAGGAGATACTTTTGATGCCTTTTTCCTACTGTCGTTGAATTATCTGGGTTGGAAAAGCCCTCTGAGATCATTGAGTCCAACAATTCCCCCAGCACTGGCCAGCCCACCACTGACCCATGTCCCCAAGTGCCACATCTACACAATGATGATGATGATGATGATGATGATGATGATGATGATGATGATGATGATGGAGTTGAATTCCCTGCCGAAATCATGCTGCAGAACCTCACTCCATGATTCCTATCTCTCACCTGACAATTTACAGTGGAATAACAAGTGTCAGAACACATCCCAGCTGTTTAGATCACACCTGATGAGTTTTTAGTACCAGAAAAATCACTGCTTCTACAGGACATCTCCTTACCTTCCTCCTCTCTTCTGCAGCCTCCAGCCTCCTCTGCAGCTCCTCCAGGGACAGATCCTTCTTCTTGGGAGGGGAGGAAAGGATTGGGCTCTCAGGAGATAAATCTGAAGGGGACTTCAGGATCACTTCGAAGCTCTGGCCTGATGCCCTCTTATCCAGCTGCTTCACCTCCATATCTTTGTGGGGAAAAAAAAACAGTGACTCTGTGAACCTGTGCCATTCAGGAGAGTGGCCTGAGGTCATCAAGCTCCTCACATAGGAATGAGGATTAATTCTTGATCTGAGTGATTTTATCTCCAGAATTTCTTGATTAGCCGTCACCTTCATCCCCTCCATGCAAATGCAATTAATTTAAAGTCATGGCATAATTACAGAAAGGTCACATTGCTGTTAATACCTTGTATGTCACCCCAGCATGAAGCAGAGAGAGTCTGGCTCTGGCAAGCTCCCACACTGCCTGTGGGAGAATAATCCAAATGCTGCTGGAGCTCCTGTGGGAGCAGATTACCTACCTCCATACTGGTAGATGGTGTTGGGGTGAGGCTGGGTGTGGAAACAGGAGCAGATGAGGGAAATCAGAGACAGCTCCTTCATTTTCTCCTTGTAGGCTGAAAAATACAAAATAGCAATGGGAGAGATTCTAATGGCAACAGCATCTCTTTTTCATGGAGAAATTAAGCAAGTATCCCATTTGCAGCTATCAGACACTATGGAGGCTTTTCCGTGCTGCCAGGAAATCCCATTTGCAGCTACCAGACTCTGTGGAGACATTTCCACGCTGCCATAGCTTGCCAAAAAGTCCCCAAGGAGTGTCTGAACTAGAGCAGCCCAAATCAGCTGCCAGTGTGGCAAATGTTATGGGAACACACACAGCAGGGATTTAACACATCTAGGGGTGTCAGTTTCTGTGCAGGGTTTTCCCTCTGAAGGAGCTGGGGTGCTGCAGCTGGTTTAGTTAAACATGTCGGGACAGTCACCCCACCCTTCCTCCACTGGAAGTGGAATTTCCAGTCCCTGAGATAAATGGAGCCCACTGACACCTGGAAAGATTGCAAAAGCCCTGGTGAGTCGGGAATGTTTCACAATTCAGCATTTCTGAGGTGAGTTGAAGAGGCAGGAGGAGGTCAGGAATGTGGAGAACAAAGGGGCATTTGAGTGATGGAAGTGCTCAGGGGCTCACTACCAAGGGAAGAGCTGGTCCCAACTTCACAAGGTACCTCCTGCTCTGCAGCAGCAGATCAGGGAGGTGAAGGGGATTCTGCGAGCACCTTGGCTCACAGAGGCAGAGGTTGGCACAGTGACCACAGTAACTGTCCTTCTGTAAAGGACAGGAAACACACAGTCCTTCTGAGCTCTGCTGCTGTGAGCCCTCCAGTCTGCTCATTGTTCCTGTGACTGGAGGATGCACCACAGCACCCTCGGTGATCACAAGTGCTGCCCCAACACAGATTGCAGCAATCTTCACCTGGATTTTTGGAGTTCAGCACGTTTAAGACAGTGAGCTGTTTGCACACTGCTGACAAAGAACCTCAGAATAGAAGGTGTTGAAGTCAATGAAGTGATCTGTCAGGCTGTCACGTTCTCTGTCACATCAGTGAAACCCTCCCAGCATCACTCCTCTGTGGCAGCTCAGCAGCTGAGGCTCAGCAGTGGGTGCTGCTGCCTCATGGGTTCTGCGAGGCCCTGTCCTGGGCTGGCTCCTTGAGTGACACCCAGGCTCGTGGGGACAGTGTTTTCACGACTGCATGTCCTGACCAACCCACCCTGAGCATCCTTGTGTGTCCTTCCTCCTGCCTCTGCCACAGGCACAGGCATTCTGCTGTCCTGCCTTGGCTCTGCCTCTGGATTTCCTACATATCCTGCTGCTCCTGGCCTTGCTCTGACCCCTCTGTGCTGAGCCAAGGGGACTCTGCAACTCAGCTTCCAATGCCACCTTCAGAGCAAGACCCTCCCCTGGGCCAGGACAGGGAAATCCCCAGAAGTCTGTGATCTGAAGAGGCATTAGACACAGAACAATTCTGAAAAAAGTGACATGGTGTGTATCACGTGCCCTTAGGAACATCCTTCAGGTGTCCTCCTCTGCCTTCCCACAGCTAACTGAGTGGGAAAATGTATGCCTGCTTCATGCTTGCACTTATTTTTCCTCCTAGGTACAGAACTTCACCCTAATTAACACCCTTCTCTTGCTAAACCACCATCCCTGAAGCTCAGATCTTGACTGAACACTTTTTTAGCTTGCTCCCCATTCTGATTTGAACCTCCTGCCCAGTCCTGCTGCTAAATGTAAACCAAATAGGAACCGTTTACACCAGCAGTGGCAGCCAGACATCTTTGATTTTGTTCTTAATGAAAAAAAACCTCTGGAGAGCCTCTGAGAGGCCCAAAGTCATGGCATGGAGCAGGAAGCTAATGCATCTCCTAATGTGCTGCCAAGAGCCCTGAGGAGGATCCCTGGGATTAGATGAGAGACATTATCATTTATTATCATTTAGACATTATCATTTAATACAAACAAACCAGTCAACAAGGCCGTTGCTCCACCATTACGTCTGGTTCTGGGTGAAACCAAGGCATGAGGCAGATATGCCACATCCCTGAATTAAATTAATTCAATTTAATTGTCTGACAGCACTTGTTACAGAGCACAAAGCTGTCAGACGCAAGTATTTCATGACTTGGGCTTCAGCACTGGCGCTAAAGTGTGCAGGTGATGTGTGCAGGTGGATTCCATGCCGCACTCCCCGCCTTTCAGGAGCTTTGCCACGGTGATTTCACAGCTGCCTCCATTCCATCGGGATCTCCCCCGCCCTGCTTTCCCTTCTGCAGAGCAAACTGACCGTCCCTCTCTGTCAATTAAAATGAAGAGGAGCAAGAGGACAAAAGACCCTGGGCTGCGGCGGGGCTGTGGTGTGCGCTGGAAGTGCTCCGCGTCCTTCCCCCGCCCGCAGCCCGCAGCTGCAGCCCGGCGCCAGCCGTCAGATGCAATTAGCGGCACCCGGGGCCGGGCAGCGGGGCTGGAGCTGCTGCGGCCCCGGGGACCGGGGGAGATGGTCCCGAGCAGCCGGGAGCTCCCCTCTGCCGGGGGGGAGCGGGGAAGCAGCGGGACGGGGGCAGCGGACCGAGCCCCCCGGGACCCCGGGAGCCGCCGGGGCGGCGCTGCCCGGCCGGAGCTGTCCCTTCAGGACGGGACCCAGGCCGGGAGCTGTCCCTTCAGCACCTCCGCGGGGGCCGGGCACGGAGAGGGGAGAGGAATGACTCCTGAAGACATTACAGAATCATAGGAGCACAGAATCCTCACAGATTTGTTTGGATTGGAAAAGCTCTCCAAGATCATCAGGTCCAAGTGTTCGCCCAGCACAGCCAAGCCCATGTAAACCATGTCCCCAGGTGTCCATCTACGTGGCTTTTAAATCCATCCAGGGATGGGGACTCCACCTGTCCCTGGGCAGCCTGTGCCAGGGCTGTCAGTGAAAACATTTTCCTGATGTCCAACCTAAACCTCTCCTGGCACAACTTGAGCTGTGTTCTCTTGTCCTGTCACTTGTTAACTGGGATCAGAGCCCGACCCGCCCCTGGCTGCCCCCTCCTGTCAGGGAGTTGCGAGGCTGAGAAGGCCTCCCTGAGCCTCCTTTTCTCCAGATTGAGCCTTCCCAGCTCCCTCAGATATCCTGGTGCTCCAGGCCCTTCCCCAGCTCTGTTCCCTTCTCTGGACACAGTCCAACCCCTCAATGTCATTCACATCCTGAGGAGCCCCTGATCCATTCCCTGAGAACTGCATGGAACCCTGAAACCCCCACACCCGTGCTCCGGAGCCAGCAGTGACACCTGAGGGACACAGAAGCATCTCAGTGATGGCCTTGTGCTCATGACACATTCTGTGACAAATAACTGTCACTGATAAAACAAATAATAGTTTTATCTGGTCAAGTCAAGAAAAGGCATCCTGTGAGGAGAGGTACATGCTCTGAATCAATAACTAAAACAAAGACCTATAACCTCTGGGTCACTATTTGGGAACCTGTGTCAGTGAAGATCAAACCTGAGATCTCCTGAAGCAAGACTTTGGCCCAATCACAGCGGCCTAAAACTCAGGGGTAAAAGATCGCCAACCTCAGCACTAGAATTTGTTTCAGAAATATCTGCACTCCCATTTGCAATAAATTTAAGGTTTTGAGAACATACTTATGCCAGCGGACAAAACCTTTGAACCAGGAAAGGCTGGCTAGAATATGACATGGCCAAGGAGCTCCTGCCCAGAAAGGATGGATCTAGTGCACAAATGTACATATTTTAAGAACAATTAGACAGGGAATGCTGAACTTTTTATTGGAGCATTTATTAGCATTTTTACTTTTGTTAACTTAGTAAAAATAAATTCAGCTTGCACTGAGCAAATATTTCATTTCTGTATAAATTAATCTGACTTGGGTCCTCAGGGACTTGGTACCAAAGCATTGTTTCTGTCTCAGAGGTGCAGCAAGAGCTCTGCCTCACTGCTGGGCAGGGGATTAGGACAGGCTGCTCACCCAGGTGTGAATTACTGACATTTTACTTCTCTTTTATGCAAACACCGCAATAGAAGGGTCAGCAGCAAATTCATTCACTCTGGTGTGATTTTCATCGCTGTGTTATAACATTTTACTGCTGTCATATCAGAACTGGGGTGAAACAATGCAAATAACTGAGTTATGCTAACCAAGAAGTGAATAAACTGTAGAAGTTAGAGAAAATATATCAGCATCCCATCCTGTAAAGTGAACTCACTTTTTGTTGGTTTTAGAGGAATTTGAGCAGTGATTAAGCTACAATCCATAAGGGTGCAGTCAGTTCTTTAACCTTTCTGAATATTTATGCCCTGCAATCAGCAGAGGATGATTCTGGTTTAGTTGTATTCCACCCCACACCCCATGAGCCAATCAATCTTCATTAAAATATTTAATTTTACTTTTCTCTGCGTATTATTATTATTATATTACAATAGAATATATTGCCTGGGGAAAATAATTTTCTCCTTGTTGCAAAGAGAAGAAGTGAGACGTCCTGAGCCTTCACCAAAGCAGGTGAGGCTCAGGGTGCTCCCAGCTCTCTCTAGCGACTCATTTCCTGTGCTCCCTCTAGTGCTGTAGGGAATATCCTGCATTTCCACGTCCCCGCTGCTCTGCACGAGTGCTGTGCACACCATCGATCCATGTAAAGTGTTTATCTCCAAGTCAACCCCCGGAGACATTATCCAGCTGCTCCCCAAGTGCTGGTGGTGCCAGGGATGGAGGAACAGCTGGGAATGGCGCAGCCTGGTGCAGGAGCAATGGGATTCATTTTCCTGCTCCTGATGTGCCTGGATGGTGGGGCTTGAAACCTATTATTCATTGAAAAGTTCTGTTCTCTGTTTCCTAAATACATAAAGCTAAACTGCAGCCAGGTTTTTGTGGTGGTGTTTAATGGCATCCAGAAAAACAGAGCGAGGCCATCTCAGCACAACACTGACATGGCATCAGCCACAGTGAATCAGAGGCAGAGCAAGGCTAATTTATGTGAAATTTAAATGGATGAGAATGGATGTGCTCTGTCTGATAGCAAGGTCAGAGGAAGGTTATTGCAAGAAAATATTTTGGTTTGTGAAGATAACTTCAGAGAAGTAAAAATTGCTTCCATAATGAATATAATCTCATGAAAAAATAAGAGCAGGCCAATTATAAATGCAGTAAAAGCTTAAACAGAAGGTACAGAAGACAGAGAACTGAGATCTCCAGCAGAGACTACAACACCACACTCACAACAAAAGCAACCAGAGGCCTCAACAAGCCTTGAGAGTACAGCAGGCTCTAGATATTCTCCCCTGCTATGAATCCTATCATAAAAATATTGACCAGACCTTCAATCTAATGCACTTCCCCTTCTTGCTCCCCAACTTCCACAAGCAAGGCAACAGCAGATCTTACAGAACCAGAAAACACTAGTGGGTTTTTTGCTGTTGTTGCTGTTTTGTTTTTTGGTGGGTTTTTGTTTGTTTGTTTGTTTTTGGTTGGTTGATGGGGTTTTTTGAGGGGTTTGTGGTTTTTTGTCACCTCAGCAGTTGTAGCCCACACGGATGGTGTAGGGACACCACGAGGTCCAGGCCCAGGAGGTGCCATGGGCTCATGTGGAATCATCCCTGAGAACAGGCAGATGTGAGGTTTACTCTGCCTTCTGTCAGACATCTGCTCAACTGTTGCCCAGGAATGGTTTCCAATCACCCACCTCCTTCCCCCCAGGTTTTATTGGCACCTCATGAATGTCACAACAACCCGTGCTGTGCACAGCCAGGGCATCAGCAAATCACTCGAGCTGTAGCACTGGAACATGTGGGCTGCTCCCAGGAAAATAACCAGGGAAATCTCCTCTTGTATGGGCTCGGCGACAGAGAAGGGCCCAAGCTGTGCAGCAGAGCCCTGGCTGGGGGGTTTCTGTTGGGAAGGAGAGAAGCATGGCCTGGGCTGCTTGATAAAGCAGAGGAAGGAATCAAATGGAAGCAGCTGACCCAGAGTGTTTGTGGATTTGAGGCAAACACGGGTTTGGATGGTCATGTTTGGGTGAGACAAAGAGCTGTGAAAGAGCTGTGGAGCTGATGAGGCTGCAGCTCATGAGACAGGCAAAGACAGAGCCCAGTGCTCTGATGTGTCAGGCACAGATGTGCTGTGTGACCACAGGCAGCCATTTGGTCTCTTTGGATCTTGGTTTCCTTCCCATTAACTGAAGATTACTGTATTTGCCCGTTATATAGTGGCACTATTTGGATAAACAAATTCAGAGGGGATGAGATTCTCTAGGAGGGCAATAATCATGTAGAGGTACCTTGAAAGAATAAAAGGATTATTTGGAAATATGCTGAGCAGCTTTTCACCGTTTGGGAGGTGCCAAGGTGCCACAGCACATGCACATGGTCTTTGGTTGCTTTCTGGCTCTCTTGTATTTTCTAAATCACAGCCCATCAGTTTAACTCCCCTCTGGAGGGGAGACTTTAGTTTTTAAAACATAACTCACATCTGGAGGAATAAAGCCCATGTCAGTAGGACAGCTGAGAGGGATTAGCCAGGCATGTTGTTTACAGTTAATTTAGGGCTATAAAAGTTTGAGTGAGCTTCAGGTCCCTCCAAGGACTGTCATGAAGAATCATCAGTCCTGTTCACCCCTCTGCTGCCCACGCTGCTGTCACAATGGGCTTATCTGCAGCCTTCTGGTTGCCACATCAGACCACTAAATCTCAGCTTTTAATCAAAAGAAAGAAAACGTGTTCATCTCACAAAACAGCTCCTTCACCAGATCTGAACCAACAATAACAGATTCCAAGAAGGGATTCCTTAGAGATATCTGAAGCATCTTCCCAGAGTCTACATGGTGCCATTAAACAAGATACTATTTATATTTTAGAAAGAACAAGTACTTGCTAATTACTTAAATCCCTTGTTTGGATACTCTGGTGAAAAAAAATATAAATGCCTACAATAACAGGCTCTTTTGGCATGTAAAACTGAATTCCCAAGAAAAGAACCGTAATTTTTTAAGGCCACATAGATTTCTTCAACAGCCAAAGAAAAAGACAATAGTCATTCCTTGAGAACACAGAGAGATGGAGAGCTTGGTAGAAGGGAGTTTGACTGCAGTGTGGGCAGCAGGAATGTCAGGACAGGGCAGCAACATATGGTGTCCTTCAGTGCCACCCAGAAAAGGGATCAGGGGATAACCCAGAGCCACATGAAGTCCCCCAGCTCTCACACGTCACTGCAGGACAGGGAAACCTTGGCATCTGCCAAGGCCCATCTACCATGCCCAGTCATGAGGCCAGGAACGACAACGTGGTGTTTCCTCTTGGCTCCACCTTCTCAGACACGCCAGGCTGGTGGGGATGTCACCTTCTTCATCATTTCATAATCTCAGCTGTCTCTCTTTATTCAACCCAGATGCTACAAACGCTGGGGGGAGTTCCGTAGCCCTGCAGAGCCCCCGGTGCACAAAAGCACAAAGCTTTGTGCAGAGGCTGCGGGGAGGAGGTGCGAGGGCTCTGTCCCTGAGAGGGGCTCTGTCCCTTAGAGGGCTCTGTCNGGCTCTGTCCTTGCGAGGGCCTCTGTCCCTGCGAAAGGCTCTGTCCCTGAGAGGCGCTCTGTCACTGTGTAGGGCTCTGTCCCTGAGAGGGGCTCTGTCCCTGAGAAGGGCTCTGTCCCTGAGAAGGGCTCTGTCCCTGCGAGGGCTCTGTCCCTGAGAGGGGCTCTGTCCCTGAGAGGGGCTCTGTCCCTGAGAAGGGCTCTGTCCCTGAGAAGGGCTCTGTCCCTCCGAGGGCTCTGCCCGGCAGCGGGCCCGGCACCGCAGCTGAGCCGGCACTGAGCATGTGCCGCCCATCCCGCGGCTCCAGCCCCGAAAACAACCACCGCGGCCGGGAGAAAACGCCTGAGGTGACAGGGAGAGAAGAGAGAGGGCAGCCAGGCTCGGGGGAGCAAGCCCTGTTTCTTTTCATCCCGAGGATTCGGTTGTTTGTTTAAACAGACCAAGCAAATCTTCCCGAGGGGGATAAGCCCCCGGGCATCAGCCGCAGACTGCAGCTGCCCTCCCCTCAGCGCGGATCCACTTTTGCTGAGAATAAAGAAGGAAATAATGAAGAAAGCAAACAAGATTCATTCCTTAATTGAAGGATTCCTATTTTTTTTTTCTCCTGCCTTTCCAGGCTACTCTCCATTGCTGCTGTTCGAGCTGCAGGCGATGGAGAGATGGGGAGCTGCTCCTGCAAAGGCAGCTGGGCGAGGCTCAGCCCCGACCCTCCCTTGGCACACAGCGCCCTATTCTCTTCCCTCCTGCCACAGCACTGCTTCCCATGACTTCCTACTCCTTGAAATTGCTTCTCTGCTTGATCTGAGTCACAAAGAAGCCCCATTTCCCGCTTCCTCATGATCTTAAGTCTCTTTGACAGTAAAACTGCATCTTTGGGTGGAAGAAATGTGCTATGGGCATGCAGTGGGTTGGGAGGGTGAGAATGCACCAACTGGAAATCGCGTGCTCTGCCTACGTGTGCTTCATCCACCACCTCGTCCATCTCAAGTTCGATGCAACCTTGGTTTAGAGGGCTGGTAAGTCTGAGCCTTGGCTCCCACCCCCACTCTGCAAACGAGGCCCAATCCTGCTGGGTAGGGAAGGCAGGAGATGGGTGGCACCTCCCAGGAGTGCACTGCTGCAGACATTCATTGAGACAGGGATACTCACAGGAATATATTACAATAGCTGCAGGTTTTCCATCATAAACACATTTTTACAACGCTGCTTTATGTCTGTAATTGCATGCAAAGCCCACTCAGCATCAGTTGTGCCCTTATACTCCCCCCACATACACACCCCTCCATCTCTCTGTCCTTCTTCCCCCTGCATCTACTGGTGTTTTAAAAGGAGCAGAAAATGGGAATAGAAAATGCACAGCAGGAAACCTTGGCAAAGTGCAGTGAAAGGAGCAAGAAGTGTTGCCTGGTCTCCTGCGGGCTGGTTCCCTGCCTGGGGGGCACAAAGCACTGCCTGCTCTTCCTTTTTGTCTGTCGCTCCTTCTCAGCCCTTCAGGATCTCGCTTCCCCCTCCCAAGCCCCTGTTTGTGGGCTGCGGAATTCAGAGTCATTCCAAGAAAAAAAAAATCGCTTTTCTAAAAGAAAAAGACCCTCTCAACCCACCCACTATTCATTGTACCATTTCAAGCTTTTCTTCTCCTTCACCCACACTCCCAGTTTCAGCCATTTGAATCCCTCCTTCGAAGGGGGCAAGACAGGTCTTTAGGAAGCTGGACCGAAGCAGCACAGCATCCTCGGGCTGCCATCCCGAAGCCAAACCCGAGCAGGCTCCCGGGCAGCCGCGCTGTGATTCCCGGCACTGCTGCAGGAGGGAGGAAGGGCTTCCCTTGCAGCATCTCATTTCACCCAACGCCATCAGAGGACCGCTCCCCTGTAGCATCTTCGAACCGAGAAATGTCAGCTGTGCAAGAAATCTGGGGCTGGGAAGCCCGGAGAATACACGAAACCCCATCCAGGTTATTCTGGCTGGCTTTGGGGGATTTTTTAGGGCATTACTGACTCTTACCCATGTGATTCTCTCCGTTACCCATTTAGGCAATACATAATCTTCACAAAACAAAATGTAATTTCTGATTTCCTTACATCCACTTGCACCACGTGCAATTTTTTTTCTTAGGAAAGAAAAAAAAAGCTCTACGACGTTACAAAAATAATATTTAATTGGCACGTAGCAGCATCTTCTAATGGCACAATGAAATGGCAGCAATACTTTAAATCGGCAAGTTCATCACACGTGTATTCATATTAAAATAAAAAGCCCACCTGCTATCTTGCATCAGAGGGGTGTGTGTATGGGGGAGGAAGGGGAACAATGCTGCCATACCAGCTGCCTCCTCAGCACACAACTCCCCCGAAACCCACCTGGTAAAAAAAGAAAAAAAAAAAAAAAAAAAAAAAAAAAAG
>VXBU01016612.1:448646-548669 GCA_013400315.1 Bombycilla garrulus | reverse complement strand
GGGGGGGGGGGGCGAGACACACCCAGCCGGGCGCTGGCAAAAGAGGATTTTTTTTCCTCCTCTTCCTCCCTTTCTTGTCTGCTCAAGATGGGCTAAACTGCTTTTTCCCTTGCTGAAAGCAGAGTTAAGCAAAAAAAAATTTTTTTTTTAAACCAGCCATTCTAAGGCAGCTCTCACCTGCAGGGCCAGGTCGGGGGTCTGGTTTGACTGGGCTGAGGTGTGAAACCCAAACCCCAAACCTTGCAAACAGCAACGGGAGGAGGGATCCCAGCAGGCTTTTTAAGCATGGGTTTAATTCTTTTATTTTTTTTTTTTTTGCACTAGCACTGAGGCACTGAAGAATCTGCAGTTTGTGGTGGAAACTGCTGTAAAAGTAGAGGAGAAAGCAGAATGGAGCCTTTCAATTTCAGTGAGAATTCTCTGGGTTTCCCCCTCCCACCCTAGGCATCAGGATGTATTTTCTTATTTTTTTCTCTGTTTTCTATAATTTCTATCATTTCCATTTGTGGCTATTGCCAGGGGCCAATGATTCTGTGCTTTTAGAGCACCGCACACACACTTGGGAGCAAGGAATCCTCCCAAAGCCACACATCTCCTGGCACGCTGCAATGCAGACACTCCCAAACAATTCCAGCTGCTGCAGAGAACCACAGGTTGCTGGAATACCTGCCAGTGCTCTGGCTTGCTCAGGGGCAGAAGCCACAGACACTGCCTACTAAATTCAGTTAGAAAGACAGAGATTTTTTCTTTTTTCCTAATTTTTCCCCCAATCCTCCAGTGTCCTATTCTAACACTGTCATGGAAGAAAAGAAAAATAGAGAAAACATCTAACTCATAATAAAATGAACACTATCAATACATTCTCAACGTGTGTTTGCAACAGGAGTTTTTTATTATGACCTTTAACTGCTCCCTGCTCTGTCCAAACCTTGTTTTGTAGTTCTAACTCTCTCTACTTTCTCCTTGGATTGAATCTCGAGGACTTGACAGGTTATCTTGTGTTTCAAAAACACCTTTGCCGTGGTCAGAGGAAGGCAGCCATCCCAGGCACCTGGCTGCTGGAATGATTTCCCCCTTCTGTTCAGGATGAGCTCTGGCTTTGATATTTCCAGCAGTCCCAAGAGGGTCTGGCTACCTCTTGCAACACTCTGGATCTTTTGGCATCAATCCAGCACACATTTCATTCCTTTTACTGGGGAAAGGGTGTGGAATGATTTCAAGGTGCCATGGCCATGTGTCCCACTGGAATAAACTGTGTGAGAAATGGGAAGCAAATGATTTGGAGGGTCAAGGTGGAAAGCTATGTTGTTATTTCCCAACAGTAAATGGAGGGAGAGGCTCTGGAGTATCAGGATTAAAAGAAATAATTTGAGGGGCAAGAAAAAAACGCGGAAAGAAAACAAATGGCAACTCAATCCTCCCCTATTTGAAAAGGGGTAAATAACCTTCATGCCAACCACAGGAGTTTCACAGATGGCCCTTGTGGCTCTTTTGTCCCAAACCTGAAGATTCCTGCTCCTCCGGCAGCATCTGGATCCCATCTAGGAAGAGAGATCCTGCCTGGGCGGGCTCTGAACAAACGTGGCCATTATTCACTTTGCACTCCTGCACAGCACCAGTGTTCCCTCACTGGCGTGGTTCAGCCACTTCCCCACACAGGTTAAGGATCCTCTTTCACAAGGTTTTCATTTTGTACATATTTTTTTTGGTTTGTTTTTTTTTTTTTCCTTGAAAATGAAAACTACTTCATGCAAGATCTTAAACCCCAGGAATGAGTGAGAAGTGGAAATGGGCAGGGACAGGCTGGAACTCTCTGTGCTGCTCAGACAGCTCTGAAATCTCTCCTCCCTCTCCAAACCCTGGCTTTATCAGCACTCAGGGTTTATCCAAGGCACACAAACACCCAGATGACAACACCAACACCTTTATTTATCACGTCTTTATCCCAACAGATGCTGCAGCTTCTCTAAACCTCCACTTAACCACAAAGAACGTATTTTCCTCTCTAAACTCACAAGCCACTTCCTCTGTTCTGTTTTTAGCAGGCCAGCAGTGCTGGAGGCAGCCTGCAGCCCTGGTCAGGTGAGGTCACTGGTGCAGAGCAGCAGCCTCCAGGAGCTGACTCATGTTTGCTGTTGGACACGGGCACCTGCTGACTCACAGCCCACTCCTGCCTCGGGCTGGCCACCTCCCAGCTCCCCTCTCCCAGCAGGTGACACTGCTTCTATCAGCAGCACTGAAATCAGGCAAAATCATCTCCTTTGGTACGCTGCTGATGCTGTTGTTCCACAGGAAATAACAACAACACAGTATTCCATGTATTTATGAGGAGTTCTGAACATTTTTTTTCTCCCCTAAAGTTATCCCACACTCTCATTTCACAATCTTTACAAACTAATTTCTTTTGTGGCTTAATCGTTCATGACAGGTACCACATTAAAGAGTTCGCAGCAGAAAAATGAGCAAAACCAGCTGTAAAATTTTGTGTGGAGCACACGAAGATCCACAGGAATAACTCGGTGTTCCCCAGCCCATTCCCGGCAATTAAAGCCAGTTTATGATCCAGGGAAGTTCAGCTCAAGGAATTTAAGCATGAGCTTAAAGCACCCATGAGCTCCCACGAGTTTGGGAACAGAACAGATCGCACAGTGTTTCACTTACATAGTTTAAGGTCTGTTCCTTTTAACATCAGAACTGTCCTGCACACGAACAAGCTGTGCAGCTGGCCAGGAGTGAAGCATTTTAAAGCTACAAGAAAAGAAGCCACATCCTGTTCTACATCTTTGCAGCGAGAGCACGAGACACAGAGATGAGTACAAAGTATTTTCCTCCTGCTTTCTCTCTCATATGGCTGCATAAAACATAGTTTTGCAAAATTCGGGGATACAAGTAAACCATGCCTACGCATTTATTAAAACCAGATTCTTACGAAACTGGGTAATCCATCAATGCAGAGTTCACCACAATCCCAGGGCCCGAGCACCTGGAATGCCGACAAAGGCGCTCCTGGATGTGCCTGGATACACTGGCAGGGGATCGAGGGGTGGGAGCACCGTGCTGGAGAAAAGCCGGGAACAAAGAAGCGGCACATTCACCCCTAACAAAAGAGACCCGTCAGAATTCATTACAGTTCCTGAGGCAGGAGCTCAACATAAAGCACAGAGCCCTCCCACCTCAAACGCCGAGGGTTTCACAAAGAACCCCGCCGTGTCCTGCCCTCTCCTGCGTGCAGCACCGCCCAAGGGTGGCAGCCCCAGCACAAAGCTCAGCAGGGCCCTGCAGACAAACTCCGGCCAAGGGCATCGCTTGTCACAGCTCCTGAGCCCTTCAAAAGGGACAAACACGAGTCCCGTCTGGCCTTGGCGCGGGGGACTCCTACAGGGCTGGGAGAATTTGGAAATGCAGCCGAAATTCCGCCTCTCCGGGGCCGAAGCTCGGCCTGCGCCCTCCGGTAGAACCGGGGCCTGGCTGGGGAGCGGAACCCGCTTCCCTCAGACCCGGCAGCGCCCAAACACCCTCGGGCTTGCGCCGCTCCTGCCTGGGTCGCTCATGAGACGCCAGCAGCCCCCAGCCCCGCTCACTCCCCCGAGCCGGGCCCCACCGGGATCCCCCGGGCCGGGCCCCACCGGGATCCCCCGGGCCGGGCCCGCCATGGCCGCCCCTCCCCGGCCCGTTACCGGGGCAACGCCGCCGTTACCGGGGCAACGCCGCTGCTCTCGCGAGAGCGCGACCCGGAAGTGACGGCGGGCGGGCTGGTGCGGCACGTGACAGCGGCGCGGGGATTCCGAACGGGACCGCGGGAGGTGCGGGACCGGGAACGGGGACACGGAGACACGGGAACGGGGGACACGGGGACACGGGGGACACGGAGACACGGGGACGCCAGAGCACTGCGGCACAGCGACATGGGAACCCTGGAGCACAGGGATCTGGGACCGCGGGGACCGGGACATCAGGAACACGGGCCGGAATGAGAGCGGGAGCGGGTCCCGAGTGCCCGCGAGCCTCCTGCGGAGCCGCTGGTACCGGGCCGTTCCGAGGCCGTGTGACCCTAATTGATCCCTCGGTGCCTGGAGGGCCGAGGAGAAAGACGGAGGGAACCTGTTGACAAGAGGCTGGAGTGACAGGACAAGGGACAATGGCTTCAGCCTGACACAGGGCAGAGTTAGATGGGGTACTGGGGAGAAATTCACCCCTGTGAGGGTGGTGACAGCACCGGCACAGGGTGCCCAGAGCAGCTGTGGATCCCTGGAAGTGTCCAAGGCCAGGCTGGATGGCGCTTGGAGCAGCCTGGTCTATGGAAGGTGTCCCTGCCCATGGCGGGGGGTGAATGAGGGGAACTTTGAAGTCTGTTCCAGCCCTGTCATGACATGATATCACCACCACAGCACGGTCATCACGGTCTGCCCTTCCTTGCAGGCACCTGAGGGAAGGAGCCATGCCCAGGATCACTCTGAACGGGATCACAGTGGATTTCCCCTTCCAGCCCTACCCGTGCCAGGAAGCCTACATGGCCAAGGTGCTGGAATGCCTGCAAAAGGTGAGTGAGTGTCCAACTGGGTCATTTCTGTCTGTACAAAATGGTTTCTCTAAGAAGAGGTTGTCACAATTCAGGTTTTCTTTATGTGCTTTGTATGCTGCCTTTCCAAGTCTTCTCTGGTATTTTATTTGTATTTTTATTTTACTCTGTGGTAATTAAAATCGTAGTTGGCAGGTGACAGTCAATAAAAATATAGATGGGTTGTTCCTGCCTAAATTGGGAAAAGGATGAAAGGCTGAGAAAGCAGTGCTTGTATTCATGCTGTCTGTCCTTGGCTGGCTGGGTCTGATTACAGAATCATGAATGGTTTGGGTTGGAAGGGACGTTAATGCTCACCTTGTTCCACCCCCTCACATGGGCAGGGACACCTTCCACTGTCCCAGGCTGCTCCAAGCCCCATCCAGCCTGGCCTTGAACATTTCCAGGGATGGGGCAGCCACAGCTTCTCTGGGCACCCTGTGCCAGGGCCTCACCACCCTCACAGAGAACAATTTCTTTCACTATCCCATCTAAACCTACTCTCTGTCAGTAGGAATCCATTCTTCCTTGTCCTGTCACTCCAGGTCCATGTAAAAAGTCCCTTTCCATGTTTCCTGTAGCCCCCTTCAGGAACTGGAATCCCCAGAGGTCACCTTGGGATCTTCTGTTCTCCAGGCTGAACAATCCCAGTTGTCCCAGCCTTTCCTCATAGGAGGGATTTGGCCTTGTCTTCTTAATATTTGGACTATTTGTGTAATTTTCCATTTGCCGTACAAGAGGATGATATTACTGAATGAATATCAAAATAATAACATGTTTTTTCACAGTAGTTTTTTTTTTATTATTATTTTTTTTTTCTGGACACATCTTCAGGTCCCTGTTCTCCTGAGGGACCATACAAGCTCACTGTGGAAACTTTGGCTTTCCACCTGGCTCTGCATCACTGTGCCTGCCTGGTGCCTCCTCAAAGTGTTGTGAGCTCATGGTATAAATCCCTTTCATACACCTGAGCTCAGCTGCTGCTTTTCTCCAATTTTTAGTATTGCCACATGCTTAAATATTGTAACATTCCATAGGATGAGGTGTTCCAAGTACTGACAAAGTTGTCTGCCTAAACTGAATGGGATAAAACCTTAATCCTGAAGGAAACCAGCACTCTGTTATCTGGGAAACACTTCCTGGGCTGGTTTTCCAAAAACAACTCATATTTCCATGCATTTTGTGCTGAAATGTGACACACTCCAATTGCTCTAAGACTGGAGAATTGAATTCCTTTGCTAAATAAATGTGATGGCTGGCTCTGGGTTTTGATTGAGCCTCATTAAGTTAATTAGAGAGTCCTACAGGTTGATTAGACCTCGAGTGTGGGTGTTCCTTGGCGGGGCTGCCAGCTGGTGTTTGCTGCTCTGCAGAGGACATTCAGTACTGTCCTGCTGAACCCCTAAATCCCTCTTTTATTTCTCTCCAACAAAGAAGGTGAATGGCATTTTGGAGAGCCCCACAGGCACAGGAAAGACCCTCTGCCTGCTGTGTTCCACCCTGGCCTGGAGGGAGCACTTCAAGGACTCCATCTCAGCGCGGAAAATTGCGCAGCGCATGAACGGGGTGGAGCTCTTCCCTGACAGACCCGTGTCCTCCTGGGGCACTGCTGCCACAGATGGAGATGTGCCAAGTGAGTACCACCACCTCTGCACTCAGGGGTGTTAGTCAACTCCTGCTGTTATCTGTCTTTTATAATAAATATACAGTTATAAAAGTTATGGAGCTGTTGTTGAGCAGCTGAGGCACGGTTTCGCTATTTTATAAATTTTCAGGGTGTTTTATGTAGCTGGAATTTTTCTTGGAGCTCATTTAGTTCTTTAGTTTTTTAGAAACTCATTTAGCTCGTTTTGTGTATGGGAATAGTTAGATGACAGCATTTCCTGCTGTCCCTACAAGGCAAACTGTTACCATAGTACCAGCTGGGGAAGGAGGCTAAGAATATCCCTAGTTCCCTTTCTGTGCTTATCATGTCTTTCTGCTTTTTTTCTCTTCTATTTGGCAGCGTATTACACTGATGTTCCAAAAATAATTTATGCCTCCAGGACTCACTCCCAGCTTACACAGGTCATTAATGAGCTAAAGAACACAGTGTACAGGTGAGTATGTTTTGGGGTAGTGTCCTTATTCAAGGAAAAGGTAGAGAAACCCCTCTGGTGTAGTTATTGTTTGAACTTCTGTGGATGAATGCATAAAAGATGACATCCAGAGCAATGTAGTTCCTTTAATGTTCCATGTTTAGAACCTGGTTTTCTTTGTTGATGGGTTTGTTTTAATACTTCACAGCTTCTCTTCTCTCCTTCAGTCACAGAATTTTCTCAGTTTAGTCTGATTTTGGTTTTTTACTTGACACATTAACTTAATAAAATTACCTTTATTAATTTCTTCTCTTTATATTTTTCTGGGGGGCATTTTATTTTAGGCAATGGGAAGCCATTACCAAATTGAACTCCTCAGGCTGCTGTAAATCTGTGAAGAACTTTGTGGTTTTGTTATACCAGAGCCTGTCACAGTTTTCAGCTGTTCGCATGCTGATGTGTGGCTGAGCTCCTTGGACAGGCACAGTCCTTTGTTTATGTAGTTCTTGGAAAGATACAACCTTGTAATCAGCAAAAAAAACCAAACCATGGTGGATGTCTGTAGTGAATCAGATCTGTCCTAACCTTGCTCTGAACGTCACAACCATCTGGGAAAAGCTTGTAATGGATGGCAGGCCCCAGCTGCCTGGGCTGAGCTGTCATAACAGAACCCAGATTTTGTGGTGGATGGTGTAAATTGCTGCTTGTGACTTCTTGCTGTGAGCTGCTGCTGCTTATTAACACCCACATCTGCCAGCAGAGAGAGATGCAGTGCCTCAGAGTCCAATAACACACACAGCCCTTGCAGACAGAATAATTGACTTGTTCTGGCTCTGACCCTTGCTTTGGGCTCATCTGATTCCCCTGAATCTTGCAATTTTCAAACACTGAATCTAGGCATGTACAGCTCTGTTCTTTCTTGCCTTATTTTTAATGTGATTTTTGTGTATCCAGGCCAAAGATTTGTGTGCTGGGATCCAGGGAGCAGCTCTGCATCAATCCTGAAGTGAAGCGACAGGAGGGCAACCACATGCAGGTGAGATCAGAGCCTGGAGAGGATGTTCAGGGAGAACATGGAGGCTTTTGTGTCATTTCTGTGTCATTCTTCACTCTGACATTGTTTAACTACAAGAGGCTGCAGGGAAACACAGTAGTTGTAAATGTGTTTTTTTAGGGATGTTTAGTTTCCAGTTTTGTGAGTGCAAAATGTAATTCTGAGTCTCTGGTAATTTTTTCTATCCAGAGAAAGATGTCACTGTGTAGAACATGACAGTTAATAATTTGTAGTTTACTTTCTGCTCTGCTATTTGTGTGTTTGTCAAGAGCAATAATAATTTCAAAACATTGGTTTAGTTATTGATTGATTTAGCTGTTATTTTTACAATATCAAAGATTACTGTTTTGAAAAGTATCAATGGTAAAATATAACGCATTTTTCTCTGAGCATGTGAGTGTTCTGTGCTGCAAAAAAAAAAAGCCTGACTTGCAAGGTGAGCAGGACATGTGATTTTAAAGCTGAAGAACTGTGATTAGCATTTATTCATTAGCTGGTGTTTGAACTGATTTCACTCCTGAACCTGCTTTCAGTGCCTGACAAGCTGTGCTGGGCTGTTTGTTTTACAGATCTACATGTGCCGAATGAAAGTGATGGCTCGTGCTTGTCATTTCTATAACAATGTGGAAGGTGAGTGTGCCTCACCTTAACCTCCCCTGGAAGCAAAGCCTTGGTTTTTGGAGAGGGAGGGATTTGCTGGGCAGGTGGAGAGGCTTGAAGAGTTGGCAGAATCCACCTGTGTGTGTTTTTTCTCTCTTACTGTCCTACAAGAATGAAATATTAGTGGATGAGTTTGATGATCAGGGTAACAACAAATCTTTGTGTGATTCCTTCACATAGCTGGTGATTTTAATGTCATCTTTTACAGAAAAGAGTACAGAGAAAGAACTGATTGAATCAATCATGGATATTGAAGACTTGGTTAAAAATGGAAACAAGCACAGGTGAGTGATCCCCTCTGACCTTCCTCTCCCTGACTTGTGAAAATAATGAAAATTGTTTCTCTGTTCACTTCTGCACGCATTATAGTCTGTTGTTTTGTTTTTTTAACAGAGCTTGTCCTTATTATCTCTCTCGAAGCCTGAAGCAGCAAGCAGACATTGTTTTTATGCCTTACAACTATTTACTAGACTCAAAGGTAACATGCAACTTTGCTTTTAAATACAATTGTTCTTCTGTTTGTCTTATGTTGACTTTTAGTGGATAAACAGTGAAGAGTGAAACCTATGGATGCATTATGTATGATTCAAAACTGACCAAACCCCAGTTCAAGTTCAGGACCATAGAGGATGCCATTTGGGGGTTTTCTTTGTGAAATCTTTCCCATAAGTAAAAAAATAATGAAAATAGTTGTTTGAGATTTTTCTGTATTTGTAGAATTAGCTTTGCAGGATGTGGTGCCATTTTTAGGTGATGTTCACCTCCTGGACACAAGTCTTCAGTCACACACTGTGCAGTATTTTTGCATGCAGTCTGAGGCATTTTTGTTTCTGCAGCTGCTGCATGATGTTCAGAATAAGGAAGTTTTCAGTAGAGATTGGACATATCCCTTGGAAATAATTTCTGGCTTTGTGTACAAACAGTTGTAATAAGCTGTCTGTATTTCATGGATAGAAAATGAAACCTTTGAAAACTCTGTTTTGGGAACAAATATGCTGACATCTTCATGCAACTTGGAGTAATTAATGAATTATAGTAAAAGCCAGATTGCACTCTACTGCTGCAGGAAGACCAACAGTTTAATAAATTAAAAAATAAATTTAAAAAATCTCTTAAGCCCCATAAGCAGAGAAGAATTGTGAAATGATGTGGGACTTGCGGGGGTGTTTGCAGAATATCCACTTGCAAAGACAACACAAACATAAAATTGTAAATACAAGGCAAATCCTCTGCTTTACACTCCACTTCTCCCAGATCTCTCTTGCCAAAAATGACTCAAAGTGACTCAAATTCATAGTTCAGGTTTCTCAAATTAGTTTGACTAACCCAATATGGCACACCTGGGTTTTTTTTGTCTTTATTACAAATTGTAACCTCTGTAAACATTTGCATGGTACATTTTACCACCTTCATTTCCAGAGAAAGTGATTCTGTGGTTTCTGTAGTGGGCAGCCACAGCCATTACTTGCTGTTTTCTCAGAGGAAAAAACCAACCCAGCTTCAAAATACATGAAAACCCAAAAGTATCCCATCATCCCTTTCTCAGCCAATCAAATCCCTATTTCTCAGTGGCCTTTTTGTCCATTTCCTTGTTCTGATTTTGTCTTTAGAGCAGGAAATCACACAACCTGGACCTGAAGGGAACTGTGGTGATACTCGATGAAGCTCACAATGTGGTGAGTTCTTCTGGTCTGTTTTTCAGTCTGCACCTGAAGAGTAAACCAGACCCCATCCTATTACAAGCAGCCTGTAAAATCTATACTCAGATGTATGTTGCTAGTATCCATTATCATGAGCATTTCTTGTTTCTGTGACAGTTAAATTTTTGTAGTTTATTTAATACTCCTTTGACACTGCTGATTTTTTTACAAGGTGATGGTTTCTTTCTCAAGGGTACATCTCAAGATTTATGAGGTGCTTATTTTCTTGGAAACTCCTAAGAAAACACTGTGTAAGAAGTCATGAAAGACCCATTCTTGAAGCTCAGCTGCATCAGCTCTCCCAAGTGCAGTAGATGTCAAACAAGACTTGTAATATTTCCAAATCCTCACTCACAGAAGAAAACAAGAAAAAAATAAATAATGCTGTCTTATGAGTTTTTCCTTTTTGCTGGCTTGAAACTGCAGCTCTTTCCCTAAATGATGAAATGCAAAGGAGAATTTGAAATATGTCCCTTTCTCTGCCACACGAAGCCACAGTGTCCCAGTGGGATTTCTGCTGAACAGCTGTGGTTTGTTCTCTGAGTGCCTGGTGTCCTTTCATTAAACAGACACCCAGCTCTGCTCTGCTTCACTAGAGTCACTTGCAGAGATTTGCTCCTTTCGTCAGAACATCTCTCTTTCTGTTGAAAAATGTGTGGAAATCCTGTCACAGTTGTTTGGGGTTTGGATTTGGTTTTCCCTTTGTAGTGTGCAAGAGATACTAATTGGTGCCTGCTTGCAGAAATTAGCCAGAAGAGCTTCTCATTTTGCAATAGTTATCTTATGGTGCTGTCTCTTCCAGGTAAATATGTGGAAATTTAGTGATTACCCTGAAATAAAATTAATTCCTTTCTGATTAAAGAGTTTACACATGCAGCTCACTCAGCATTATTTTCTTTATAACTTATTTCTTCATAGCTATTACAGTCAAGTATTTGTGTAGGTTAGCCTTATTATTTATCATCATTCCTCAGGGAAAATTATTCTTTTAATGAATGAAGATTTTTGGCAAAGCACTATGTGATCTGGGTGTTTAAAGCATTACTACTTTTTGAATAGAAGGTATAGAAATAGCTTTTCTGAAGAACAAACCAAATCTCTAAGTAAAAAATAATTCCTGCTTGAACATCAGACAGTTACTGTCTGTACTCTCTGGGAAGTTGATGATATGGAAGAGGCAAAATCTGTTCTACATTTCAGAAAGAATGATGGTTTCTATTAGTCAAAGTCTTCAGGTGTTTATAAAATATCCTCTGCCCTGAGCTGGTGATCAAAAAGGAAATCAAACCTGGTCGTTTGGACTTCATCATGTCTGAAACTGCCTGAACAAACAGCACACAGAGTGGTCAGAATAATTCTTCCATTCCTTGTATTTTAGGAGAAGTTGTGTGAGGAGTCCTCTTCTTTTGACTTGACTCCCTATGATTTGGCTTCAGCAATGGATGCAATAAATGTTGTCCTGGAGGAACAAGCCAAAGTGGTTCAACAGAATGAAATCAATGCTGAATTCAACATGGAGCTGGCCACTTCAGGTGTGTTGACAGTGATATATCACTGTTTCTCTGGGATTATGAAGTGCCACTGCCAAGAGAATAACTGGAAAATAACTTTTAGGGAAAGTTTCTGGGAAATTTGCACTCTTGTTAGTAAATAAATTGTTGTTAATTAGTAATTGTTGCCAGACACTGTAAGATTTGATCAAACCAATGTGACATGAGGGGTTATGAAAGAGAACAGTGAGGGGAACACAAAAAATATCTTTCCATGCACACAATTCTAACCTTCATAGCCATAATTTCTGAAAAGACATAAAGAAATTGGGAATGAAATAGGTGTGAAACAACCTCTTTGAAATTTTTACTTTTTTCAACAGGACTGAACATGGAACTGGAAGATATAGCAAAGATCAAGAGTAAGTTTATTTTTTGTGTTATTGAAAATTGTTGTTGAAACAGTTTCAAAAGGTCAGCCATTAAAAATCAAGCTCGTATAGCATTACCATATACATTACTTATAAATGAAACATTCACAGGGGCTTAAGCTGTTAGGCTATTCCCAAGAACTTTTTGGAATGTTTGTTTAGTTTTTTCCCAAGAAGAGAGATTTGGCAGATGAATGTGTCTTTTCCTGCTTTGTTAGAAGTTCCCTGTTTTCTAATCTTGTCAGTGTGCTGGAATTGCAGCAGTTGCATCATTCTGCTGTCAGAAGCTGAAGGTAACAGCAATAGCTTGAGATATCTCATGTGTACAAAGCATTTCCAAGAACAATTTATCCTGTCTGTAAAGAAGAGTTTAACATTTAGCTGCTGACTTCAGCTTCATGTAGGAATTGAGGTCATGGAAGTTCTTAGAGTTGAATATGAGTATTTAAAGTTGATATCCAGGAAATTTGTTTTGATCATTTTGGCTTGTTTACAGAGTCGAGAGAACAGCTGGGCTGATCTCTTTTTTAACAGCCTTTGTAATAAAGAACATTTGAAAAAATGACTTAGAGATGTCCCAGACATGACTTTCTGTGCACCCTAACTTTTTTCGTCTTACTTTTCCTAAAGAAATTCTTCTTCAGCTTGAAAGTGCTATTGATGCAGTGGAGCTGCCAGCAAATGGTAGTGGAGTCACCAAAGAGGGAAGGTAAATTTCTTCTCATTAGTGTGTTTAAATGTTAAAAAGTACAGCAAATTTGGGCTAGGTCAGCTGTTGGGGTTATAGCTCTATTCTAGTTCATGGGAATAGTATTTATTCAAGGTTTTGGTTTTCCTTAAATCCCCTATCTGTAGTAATCGTTATTTTTTGAGATGCTCCCTTTTTAGGGTTTCAAGATTGGAAAATCCTCTGCTTGGGTTTCCTGAGCTGGAAGAAGCTCCTCACTGTGCTTCTTTCAATTTCATGTCATGATTTAAGCAGAGGTACCAGTGCTGCAGTGATGTGTCTGAGGTTCCTCTGAGCTCTGGATCCCATTTCTAAACTGCTGCCTCTTGTACATGGTAAAAAAAAGAAAAGAAAATTGCGTGCTAATCTGCTTCAGAGTTAGTGATGGATTGTATGTTGGAGAGGAATGATGGAAAAAGGGAACACAGACACGTGGTCTGTGTGCTTTCTCCATGGCAGTATTGTGCACTGTCTTTATAAGCAAGTACTTCTATTCTTGTAAATTTTTGTTCTCATGGAGACAGAAACGTGTTTTTCTACTTGATGGTGAAATTGTTGTTCTGAAAGACTAACATTATTTGTGCCTGTTTGATTCTTTACAGTGTTTACCCATTTCTGCTTTTTCTTTGTAAATTGCAGCTACATCTTTGATCTGTTTGCAGAGGCTCAAATAACATTGCAGACCAAATCCTCCCTCTTGGAATCACTGGAGCAGATTTTACAGTTTCTTTCAGGCCGTGAGTGCATGAACTTTTTAGATGTTTTACTCAGACTTTTCACTTTAGTGTATGTAACTGGAAATGTGTGTTGTTAGGGGAGACAATCAAATTATAAAGCTTATATAAGCAAAAATCTGACCTTAAGGACTTGTGTCTTTTTATTAAAACTTGCTGGGAAACATATTTTATGTCTGTTCACGTAACTGAATTAATGCTGAGAACCACCTTGTGTCAAAACATGAGTACCCATGTGTGGGTCCATCCATCCACACAGAGGATTTTTGCACAGACACTATTTTTCTCCAAAACCACATGGATTGTGGTGTGAAATTTGCTGACATTTTGCTGATGGGAGGTTTAGCGTCTTGAGTTCTTCCTTGGTCCTGGAGTTGAAAAGCAGGAATGTAGAGAATTATATATGTTGTTTTGGTTTTTTTTCCCTTGATCTGACAAGCTTCTGTTCTAATGTCAGCATCTTCTTCTTAAATTGCTCTTCTGTAAAGAAAATTTTTCAGCTTCTACATGTGCTAAGAAAATGATTTAGGTCTTACCAGCAGACACTTCAGAAAAATCGTTGAAGGGAGTGGAATACAGCCTGTCAGTTCTGCAAGGGCATCCTTGGAGGACACATCCACCCTTCCTTTTTCCTTTCACCTTTCTCCTTTCGGGTCCTTTGCATTCTGGCCTGACAGGTGCATCTGTTGATCATTTCTGCTGCAAAATCCCCACCATCAGTGTATTTCATATGTTCTTTTAACTGCTCCTCTAATTGCTGCTTTAATTGGCTCCTTTCCCATTTTTAAGGCTGAGGAGCTTTAAGAAGTGTATGTAATTTTCTGGGGTGACAGCTTCCCAATGTGTCAGACATGGAATGCCAGTTTGGTATTTCTCTTTGCATCTTGAATAGTGATGAAAAACTTGAAATCAATTATTTGTTCCAGGGAATATTTTCAAGCTGTATTCAGAGTGCTGAGCTGTTCAGATAAGGTGTGTCCTTGCACAAGAGGATGTATATTTGGGTTTTAAGAGTAATCTTGTGTTGTTTTCTCGAGGTACTGGGATATTTATCAATACATCTGGATTGCATAAGGTCTCAGATATTATCCAGGTAAATATCTAATGCTGCTTCTATAACTATCTGAAGGATAGAAGAGTTGGTTTAAAAGATGTGGAAAGATATTGGATCAATTTTATTCATGTTGTGCAGTGGTATAAGTTTTGCAGTTTGAAAACTGCTGCCTGATGGGATGGATTAATCTGATTTTTACCCAGGTTGTTCTTTTTTAGTTCTGATTTCCAATTTTTGGAGATGCTGGATTTAAATTTTGGCTGGGCTTAGCATCCACCAGGTGGAGCTGGGTCATTGAAGTTATCTGCAGCAGTGTTTGGGAATATGAAATCATCTCATGAAATAACAAGAAAGAATAAGGAAAATGTCAAACAGGAGATAATTTAACAGTTCGGGTTTTTTTTGTCATTTAATTATTAACTTATGAGATGTCTAAAACAAAAATCTTCATTTCCATAGGAACTGAATGTGACACTTTTGGGTATCCACATAATACTGTCATTTGTCTCCCTGTTGTGTATTTCCAAAAATTTGATTATGAAAATCTCAAGCCCCATAAAATCCAGAGGTGCAGTGGGTCAGTGCTCTGTTCAATACATGTGTGCTAAAGGACACCAGAGATTAACACCCTGTTTAAAACTGAAAATGAAAATCATATTCAAACCTTGCAGGCCTGCATGATAAAGACAAGTTACCTGGGTGTGTTCTGAATTGTCCTGGCAGGTTTGCAACACTGAACTCTGAGTGCATGTGTATTTGTGAGTGTGCATTCACAGTGGCATACACAGGATTTCATTTTTCTAGCAATGGTTAAACAAAACCTTCATGTGTGTTCCAGTACAGTAACAGTGATTTGTGTACACTGGTACCAAATGGTTTGGGAGATGTTACTGTTCTGAGGGAAGGTCAGCTGAGCCTAATTTAAATTAGTTTCTCAGGGTTTCAAAGCTGAGAGATGAGAAAATTCAGGAGAAACCAGGTCCCCTGATCCCAGAAGACTGTTGTCCTAGACTGTGATAATTGTGTGTGCTCTTTTGGGCTGTGGGTAGATAAAAGGAGATTTGAATTTGGAAGAGAAAGCTCGGATCCCTTTTGTGCTGCTGAGGACATGCAGTGGACAGTGACTGCAAAGGATCTGCTAGGGGAGAGTTTGCCATCTTGAGATAGGTGGGACTAGGACAGAGTTTTTGTTGGGTAAACAGTATTTGCTTCTTGCAGAGCCTCGTCTTTGAGTCATAATTTAACACCAGCCTGTTTTAATTAATATTTTCTTACTTCATTTTCAAAGAACATTTACCAAAATCTGTTTTGTACGCCATATCTTTGGCTATTTTTCAGAAGTAAATATTTCCAGGAATTGCGCCTTTTTTTTTTAATTGCAGGGGAACATCTTGTAACTAGCTGATACTCTTTCGAGCTTGGGTAATTGCTATCAATGTCTGGAGAAATTTTGTTTAGAAAAATTAACAGAGTAGTAAATATTTGAGAACCACAGCTGTTTTCACTGAAGTTTCACTGGGATGCCTTACGTTTGAAATAGCATAATTTTTAGTCATGAGACATCACATACAGGAAAGGAGGGAGAAGAATAACTGATAGAAGCTTTTAATTTAATAGATGGAAAATATAATTACAACTTGATTGTTTTTTCTAAGCAGAGTGTTATTCACAGAGGGACCACAGATACAATTTTAAACTGAAGGAACCCAAAAAATTCTTCTGTGCTTTGTTGTGACTGATCTCATGAGAGTGTTTGTTTATCCACAGCCAGAGCTGTGAACAGTGTGAATAACAATGTCATTTATACAGTTTGAGTTAATTTAGATACTGACTTACAGTTTTTGGGACAATGAGAGCACCATGTGGGTAGCAGGAATCACCCA
The DNA here is from genome assembly GCA_013400315.1 of Bombycilla garrulus. Lineage (NCBI taxonomy): Eukaryota > Metazoa > Chordata > Aves > Passeriformes > Bombycillidae > Bombycilla > Bombycilla garrulus. The sequence goes on along the minus strand of VXBU01016612.1, from coordinate 532,300 downwards.
GAAGAACCATATTTATTCGAGGATCTCTGTCTTATTTAATAACACGAGTAAGGAAATAAGTTTCAGGTTATCACAGCAGTAACTTTTGTGGAGACACATCTCAGTGCAAAGACACATTGGGGATTTTACTGGAAGCAAAAATCAAAAGGATCTATGTGTGTGTATGTATCAAAAATAACGTGGCCAGCAGGACCAGAGAGGTGATTGTCCCTCTGTGCTGGGCCGTGCTGAGGCCTCTCCTCGAGCCCTGTGTCCAGCTCCGAGCCCCTCACGACAGGAAGGACATGGAGGGGCTGGAGCGTGTCCAGGGAAGGGGCTGGAGCACCAGGAGCCTCTGAGGGAGCTGGGAAAGCTCAGCCTGGGAAAAAGGAGGCTCAGGAGGGCCCTTCTCACTCTACAGCTCCCTGACAGGAGGGTGCAGCCAGGTGGGGTCGGGCTCTGCTCCCAGGGAACAGGACAGGACAAGAGGACGTGACCTCATGCTGTGCCAAGGGAGTTTCAGGTTGGACATCAGGAAGAATTTCTTCATGGAAATGGTTGCCAGGCATTGGAAGGGGCTGCTCAGGGAGGTGTTGGAGTTCCCATCCCTGGAGGTGTTTGAGAAAGGCCTGGACATGGCACTCTGGGCTGGGTGAGAAGGTGGGGATCACTCACAGGCTGGACTCAATGATCTTGGAGGTCATTTCCAACCTAAATAATTCTGTGATTCTGTTTCCCTCCATCTTCCAGACAGTGTTCAGCATCGATCCCCCAGAAGGAGTCACACCAGGGTTCCTGCCACGTCAGGCAATTTCTAAATATTACAAGGTACAGGAGGCTTTGTGTGCTGTGTTTTTCCTCATGGCATTTAACGTCTGTGCTTTGTGTATCTAAGACTTGGAAGGATGTGGATAGTGCAACAAATGATGACACAAAAAACCCAAAACCAAACAAAAACAAAAAATCCCAAAAACCTACAAAAAACCACCCAGAGGAACTGTATTTAATTTTGAGTCTGAAGAGAAACACAATTTTTAAAGAAACTTGTAAATTATGAAAGAGCAGCAAATGGGAATTTCAGAAAAATTTTATATTGGATATTAAGCAAGAATTTATGTATTCTTCCACTAATGTGTTTTTAGTTTAGCCCAGTGCTAAGCAAATGCAACAGAACCACTGAACCTCCTCCCCGGAGTTGTTTTAAGTTGTTTAAAGTTTGAAATTTATGGGATGTGTTGTTATGATGACTTTTAGGAGCAGATCTTTTTCCAGATAGCACAATAAGACTTAATACTATTTTTGTTGTCAAATGAAGCAAATCTTTCCACCACAGTAGTGTTCTGCGTTTCATTTGTGTGGTTTACACTGGTGGAAATACCCAAATAATTGGGTTGTTTGTCTCTGCTCAGGTCAGCCCATGAAAAGCTGCTGCCATCATCTGAGTCAAAAATGACTGGTTGGATGGTAATGCACTTTTCTGCTCCTTAGTTATGAAATATTGGAAGCAAAATAGAGAAGAGACAGGAAGTGATATAACCTTAGTAACACTATAAAAGTGGCGCTAATTGTATTAATTACTCTTAATGTGGGCCAGGTTTTTTTGAGGGATGAAGTGCCAATTCGTTTCTGCAGCCATTGCTAGAAATGTTTGTTATTTTCTTTCCTTCAGGTACATATTCATGTGGATAATGGTAATCAGAAAAAGAAACAAAGGACAGATCTCTGGAATTCATCATCTTCAAAAAGACAAGGTACAGGACTGCTCTTGGGGAGGTTCATGCAAAAGCTGGATTGAAAACTCAACTGCTCCTTTCTGATTCAAATAAAACAAGCGCAGTTCCACTGTGGATACAATGAGTTGGGAACAAGCTTTTCACTTTTATAGTTTTGAAGGGGTGGTGACACATGCCATCTCACTATAAAAATTTCATGAACCACTGGTGTTTTGTGCAAAGGAGTGTTTTGTTTTGTGCACTGGAGTTTTGAGTACTGGAGTTCTTTTAGGGCAATGATTCTGTTGAAAGAAGAGGATCTTCATTATGGAAGTGTTGCTTGTATTAGTGTAGAGAAAATCTTCAGAGCAACCAAGAATGGGGAACTCTCCTCCAACCCTCAGATTGATACTGAAGTTCATTATGTGTTCTGTTCTCCTCATACCAGCTGAATTTCTCTGTACAGCTGTATTGAGTTAAACACAAAATTGCTGTTGAATAAGGCTGTAACTGCCTTTGGCAAGAGGGGGATTCAGGTACAGTTTTGATGTCAAAGTTTGTCAAAGGTGGTATGAGAGTAAATGCCATGTAAGTTCTCATTCTCTGTTGAAATGATTCTCATTGTGAGGGTGTTACAGTTTGTTAGCTCATTCTGGAGCTCTGTAAGGCTCATGTGATCAGACATCTTGTCCAGATCATGTGAATTCTTGGGCAAAAAATGCCACGCCTTGGGGCATGTTTACCTTTGCTGGGATCACCTACTTTGCGAAACTTCCTAATTTGAGCAACTTCCTAAATTCTTCAGGATATGTTGTCAGGTCTTGATAGTTTCAGCTTCAGCTATACTTTCCAGTTCAACTGGGATTTCTCCCTCTCCTTGCCTCTCTCCTCCCACCTGCTTTGTTCTTTATGCTCTGCAGAACCCAGTATCTGGAATTACCTCACTATAACCGTTCTTCAAAACCTTATATTTAGCAAAGAAACTTGGCTTCTGAATCAAAGGCTTATCGTAATGCTCAAATAAAGCAGCACCGAGCTTGGCTTTGTTGGACTGCAGCATTCATTCTTTCTGATTTTTGAGTTTATTTTTTTAATAATTAGGTTGAAAACAAAACGTTTTCAATTAGAGAAGACAGATGCAGATCCCTTTACCTAAGGTTTCTTAACAGAGCACTTCTCAGGGATTTTTGTAAATACTTTGCCTCATAACTCTCTACTTAATTACTCAGTTAAGTGCTCATGAGTATGTATCTGTTTCATGGAAGTCCTTCTTTTAAGGACAAAAGTAGCATTTTTCAAATAATGAATTTCCAAGAATTTACTGGGTTTGCATGTAATCTCCCCTTAAATGTTTCCTCAAAGGTAGGGATGTTGGGTAATCTGCAAATATTGTTTTCCTGAGATACTGCTCAGTTGGAGTTTTAAGATACAGGAATAATTCTGAGTAGATTTGGTTAAAGATGGGTACAGGAAGAGGCTAATACAAACACCTTCAGGTTAATTGCACAGTTTGGAGGATTTATACACAGAAATACAGAGCTGTGAGAGAATTCTGTGATTCAGTAGATGGATTCTGATATATTTGTTCTTCAAATAAAAACAGTATTTGCAAATACTTGTGTAACACATCCGAGTATGCTGAGACTTGTGCTTTGTGTAAGCCTGGCAGAGGCCAGACACGATAGACTGAGTCTCTGGTTTCCTGTAGTGATATAGCAAATGGTATAAAAATATTCCAAGCATTTAAGAACAGCTGTTTTCCAGGAATTTTGTGGAAATTACCCACTCAGACATCATTCTCTACAAAGTAATTGGTGAGGAGAAGGGGCATAGCTTGGGATAGCTGATGAGATTCCTGCCTGAGTCATCTGGGAACAGATGCTGTTTATGTCAAAAATATGGGACTGTTTCAGTTTAGCATTAAGTTAAAATGTTCTTATTCCTCCTTTGCTCTAAATCATCATGTTGTAAACTGTTAGCAAGCCATTTCTCCTTGCATTAGCTGTCCTTGTACCTTTTCCTTGTAGGAATGGAAAAAGCTGCTGCAGAGATCAGCTTTGTTTAATGCCCAACACTTCCTGCTGGTGAATGGAACCTTGAAGATGGATTTATTGTTATTAAGCTTACAGACATAATTGCAGCACACCAGGCTAAAAATGTATAGCAGTCCCAGCTTGTCCAGGAGCTGGGAACTGGTCCCTGGCAGTTGTCATGCTGGGTTACAGAAATGTGTTTCCAGCTGAGCACTGGAGGAGCAGACGTGGGGGGTGGTGTCCTTTTCCAGGCCATCCCATATCAGCCCAGTTTGGTTTTGTGCTGGGATTTCTTGGGTTCCTGGCTGAGTGACTTTGTTCTTCTCTGTAGATACTCTCTGGCCTGTCCCTACACAGATCCAAACTAATTTGCACCAATTGTTAGTGTGAGTTAGAAAGGTGCAAAATTTGCTGAATTTTGGAATATGAGTCTTTTAGAATTTGGGCATTGCCCGGATGTGTTTGGGCAAATGAGATGTAAGGGTAAAACATCAGCTAAGAGTAAATGTTCATTTCTAATTCTAAGCAGTTAAGTGACTCACTAGGTAAATATTAATGGGGATTTCCTGAAAATGTCAGCTTATTCTTTTGGAAATGAATGCTCTGATTGATGTGTGTAAGTTTAAAAGAAATGCACGTGATACTTAGATGAGAGATTTTATTTTTATTACAGAAACTAATAACGCAAAGCAGAAACAGAAACAAAAGCTGATGTTTTATTTGGCTGCTCTTGTTCTTGATGTGGATATTATTTTCACTCCCTTGTGCCTGTGTATCTGACAAGCTGATGCAATTCTCAGCAAGCTTGAGCTGAGCAATGAAAGGACTGATGCAATTTATTTATTTTTCTTAATATATTTTCTGTTGATAACTTAAATATTTTCAGAGTCACACACTAATATATGTGTGTGTGTATATATACATGTCACCACATCCCACAAAAGATTTGAGCAGAAATTGAAACACTTGGGAGTTGGCTGTGGGGAAAGTGGGGAGTTTAGGTGAAAGATTTATAGTCTACATAGATATCTGGGAAATTCCTCAAAGAGAGGGGCTTTTTTTTCAAGCAAGTGCAAGGTTGGACATACTTTCTTATTAGATTATGAGGGAGAAGTAAAGTTTTAATTAAAAGTCATTAAATCTGGGAAGAACCAAAGCAGGACATACCAGACATCTGGAATTTTAACTTTGGGTGCTGTCTGGTTTACTCTCAGGAGTTCAGGTGCAAAGTGCCATGTGCTGTTCATAGTCTAGTTTTTCCACTTTGACTTCCTTCTTAGTGTTTTCTCTTTATTTAACGCAGGGAAGACTTTAAGCTATTGGTGTTTCAGCCCTGGCTACAGCATGCACGAGCTGGTTCGACAGGGAGTCAGGACAATCATCCTCACCAGTGGGACACTCTCCCCCCTCTCATCATTTACCATGGAAATGCAGATGTGAGTACCTGGGTGTGGGAACGCTGCCGTTCCTGAAAAATGCACAATCTGCTCTGGTGGATTTAGGTGTTATCTGAGGATTTTTAAGTGTTCTGTTTGCCCAGAGAATCTGTGCCATCCCTGGCAGTGCTCAGGGCCAGGCTGGGCAGGGCTTGGAGCACCCTGGGATAGTTGAAGGTGTCCCTGCCCCTGGCAGAAGGGTGGAATGAGGTTCTTCATTTAAGGTTCATTCCAACCAAACCATTCTACAATTATGGAGCTGGTGGGGAATCCTATAATGGGTGTGACTGGGATCTTCCTCCTTTTTTCTCCAGCCCTTTTCCTGTTTGCCTGGAGAATCCTCATGTAATTGATAAACACCAGCTCTGGGTTGGGATCATTCCAAAGGGACCGGATGGAACTGTGCTCACTTCCACCTATGAAAGAAGGTAATGAAACTTCCATGTGGAATCCTGCTTTGAAGTTTTGGGTTCCAACCTTTTGGGTTCTGTTAACAGGAGGATGCTAGTTAAGTAAGGGATCTCTAGTGGTTTTCTTGGATAAATGCTGAATAACAACATCCTTTATCCACTCCTACTGAAAATTTAAAACTGGATCAGGTGCCAAGGCACTGATAGTCCTTGATGGCCCTGACCAACCTCAGCTGGGATCTGCACCCACAACCATCCACCAGGAGCTGCACTGAGCCCCATCCAAATTTTTTTTTTGCAGCTTAATTGACTTGAAACATTAATGGCCTTTGCAAGAATTATTTTTATATTTAAAGCTTGTCACCATGCCCAGCCTCTCTTTCACCTCTGGATAGTCTACTTAAGGAAAACGAATCCAAATATTTGTCAAGCTTTTCATCATCATTTTTTTTGCTCACCTGGTCTTCCATCACTTTGCTTCTATCTGTTGTTCAGGGTTGACAGTGCTTCTGCTGCCAGCAAAAGTCAAATGTTCCATAGAACTGGAAAGAGACTCAGCAATTGTAATGAATTTTTACCGAGAAGTCATAATCTGCAGAACCCTCAGACTGGATTTCTCATTTTCAGAAGTTTTAATGTGCCATTTCAGTGTAATTCTGGTGAAGATACTGTCTCTTAAAGAAGGAGGGTTGGGGATTCCATTCCCCCAAGGCTTTAGAACGTGGGGATTTTTTTGAAGGAATGGGATTCACAGTGTTCACTGTGTTTTGACAACATCTGTGTGTTGATACTAGTATCTATAGGTCTTACAAAGGTGTATATATTAGGTTTTTTCCCTGCATATATAAATTTTCTAGGAAAACAGTACACGAAACTACAGGACAATAAAAAAAGGAACATAAAGGCATGAGAGAGCAGGGGAATTTTCTGTCAGGTCTGGAAGAACATAAATATGGCTCATTGAAGAGCAGGACTTCTTCAGCCAAAGTGATTTACTTAATAATAACCATAGTAACCAAACTCACTTTTTTTTTGCCCTGCGGCAACACCACACCTAATTCATCAGTTATCATTTTACATCTCTCTAATGTCAGGCTTGGCAGACTTTTCTGGCAGAACTCTCACGTGTGGTGTTACTCACATGGCTGCCCATTCCTACCCTTGTGCATTTGAAGTATTGAAGCTTAGATCATCTTCAGAGCTATCAATGAGAATATTTCATAATATTGGTAAAATGTGGTCAAGGTGTTATTAATTCTTGCCCTCGGTGTTGGTGCTTGCTGTAGGAGGGGGAGCAACTGGGAGTCTGGAAATTCTATTTTAGATGAATATCAAAGCAAGTCAGCGTGGATGAAAAACAGAGAAGGAAATGCAATGGTGTTATTTGATTTTTCTTCTTTGTAGGTTTTCAGAGGATTATTTATCTTCTCTGGGGAAAACAGTTGGTAAGTGAAGTGTGTGGATTTCAGAAATGGGTTAATGCCCAAGATTTTTGGAAATTTAGCAAGGGCAGTGCTAAAAAAAAGATGCAGTAAGAGGAAGGTGAAGGATTGCAGTGCATAACTCGCTCCTGTCTGATTTTCTGTGTTTTTCTTTGCTCAAGGCAGCTGGCTGCTGTCGTAGCACGCAAGATTGAGTCCATGGCTTCGTATTTCCAAGCCTGGACTTCATTTTTAGCGTCGGGAGTTTGTGTTTGAATCAAAAATGTGGTTCCTAAACACAGTCAGAAAGTGGCTCAAACTAGGAAATCAATAGCCAGAGATGATGCAGCCGAGGATGAGCAGAGCAATTGAGGATCACAGGAAATCAGTGCAATTTTTTGTGATATTTTAAACTGTGTCAAGCCTGCCTGAAGTCAGTATTTATTGTTCTGGTAATGTTTTAGAAGTATAATAGAATTACAAAGTCATAACACATAAAGAATATGTTTTATAACAGAATAAAAGAAGAGCATTTGTGTAGCTTGGCTAACATGATTGAAAAGAATCTGTTAAATCTAGCAATGCCTGAAGGATGTGGAGGAGAAATGAAAGCTGGTTTGGCTTCTGTGTTAAAGCTTACACCTTGACAAGATTGTCAGACTATTTTAAGAAATGAAACAACTTCCAATACACCATCATTCATGTCAAAAAAGAAAGTAGAAAATATTTTGGAAGGAGGCCACGCTGTTGTTTTTGCTCTGCAGTCCATGTTCTCCATGCCAGGATGAAAATTCCCTCAGCTACACACTTGTCTTGTCTCACTGCAGGTAACCTTGTGCGAGTTGTGCCACATGGGCTGTTGGTTTTCTTCCCATCATATCCTGTCATGGATAAGAGCCTGGAATATTGGAGAGTATGTTCATTGCTCTGCCCTTTTTAGGTGGTTTGGTTACGTGCATCAGCTTGTAATTATTCCCTATAACCATGTTAATTAAAAACCTTCTAGTGGAAGATGTCGCTGCTCATGGTAGGGCGGTGGAACTAGATGATTATTAAGGTTCCTTCCAACCCAAAACATTCTGGGGTTCTATGAAAAATTCTTTGTTAATAAGTGAATTTTAAAATCTGGAAAATAAAATCTCAGATAAGGCTTCTTTTATTTTGATCACAGTATACTGAATTGCAGTGCTGTAGAAACCAAACCCAAAAGAATTAATATATTATTTCACCTAATGTCACATTTTATTTAGCTCACCAGACCTTTCTTTATTAAACCTTTAAATTAGAACTGGTCTCTATGTTTCAACACTTGGGGGGAAAAATCCCAAAATGAGCATTTCTCCTTTATTTTTAATTTGCAAGTGTAACTTCAGGTACTTCTGTGCTCGAGTTGAATGTCTCTGGTGAGATTTGCTGGAACAGCTCTGGTTTAAATGCTCCTTGAAAAGGCAGGGGCAGAGGTTTTGTGCTGTGCAGTGGGACTGGGAGGTGAGTGCTGGAACTCTCCCATCTGCCTGATGTCTGAGGTGCACCAGCTGCAGGGAATCACTGTGCTCTTGAGGAGCTGCATGTTCTGCTTCCATCTCTTCCTGGGTTTGGCAAGAGAGGAACAGACTGTGTGGGGAAGTGTAGTGACCCTTTCTGAGTGTTTCTGTTCTTGTAGTGTGAGCTCACTTGGCGTTCCTGACCTGCTCCTTCTCTTTCTAACAGGAGCATGACTTTGCTAAAAGAATAGAAGAAGTGAAGCCGATGTTTGTGGAACCCAGGAACAAAGGAAGCTTTTCAGAGGTTGATTATTTGCATTACATACCTCTATCATTTTCAGAAACTGTTTCTATGTTTAATGTCTTTCTCTAAGGTGTGTTTGGGTGTGAAACACCCCAGTTTTTGGCCTAGGGTGAAAGTAAGACTCTGAGTGCTTCTCTGAAGTGTAGTTTTCCTGTGCATCCTTCCCTTCCTCTCTTGCCTGGCCATGCAGGGTTCAGTCTTCATTTAAATCCGGTGATGTAACAGCAGCTGACATACACAAGTGCTGAGTAATCGAGCTGGTGGAAAGCTGTCACTTCAGTAGTCAGCATTTGTGAACGTTTTGCACGACTTTTCCTTCCAGCTCATCCTGCTTTGGATGTTAGAGTTGTGCAGTGTCATCCTGTTTATTTATAGCCATTCTGTTTGCTTCTCAGAATAATTAATATCTGTGAATTGCTTTCCTGATTTGTCCATTTTACTTAACAATCTGCAGAAACACAAGGATGGTCCATCTTATCAGAAGTGTCTGAATTTTTTTATGCTTACTCAGATGTGTTCTGGATTTCACAGTGATATAAGGATTTTCTTGAGAAAATGACTTCTCACATTTACAATTAATTCTAAGTAAAGACAATTATACTAAGCCAAGTTAATCATAGTTTGGATCTTCGTGTACAAGTCAAAATTAATTAGTACAAGATAACACCATTCTTCCTCTTGAACTTGTTTATATTTTAGGTTATTGATGCCTACTATGATAAAGTCAGCTGTCCTAAGTCCAATGGAGCTGCATTTTTGGCAGTGTGTCGGGGCAAGGTAATGTAACAGAATTTGTTTCATCTGAGATAAGATTATATAACTGATAGAAAAAAAAAAAACCCTGCATTTTGGATTCCAATAAATTTCTGTTATTTGACTGTATTTATATATGGGAAAAAAACAAGCGCTCTGAAGCTTTTCCGAGATTAGGTCACTCCTGTTTTTATTAAAGGGACACATTTTGGTTTCTCTGAAGTGGGTGAGCATCATACTTGTATTTCATATTGGCTGCTCACTGAAAACATAACGTGATGAGAACAGCTGTTCTGGAGAACTGTAATGAAACAAATTAAAACAACACTGCTGCAAACCAAACAGAATGCTTAGCTTTGAAATACTTGCTGTATTAATTTCATGTTCTCTGGACACATTTGATGGCCTTTCCTTTTGTGTCTTCCAGTGCTGGTAAATTGACTTATGTTTATCAGTGGAAATATTTGTGAAATTACTCTTAGAGCCGTTTTGCTGCTGTTTACCGTGTACCAGGAGAAGATCTAACTTCTTTTGAAACTTTGGTCACAGTTTCCAAAGAGGCTGTTGGAGTGAGGAAAAGATGTAGCTCTCTCAAGTCTCATTGATGATATTTGGAGAGTTGATTCAGCTGAAAAACAGAACAGCTTTTTTTTTTCTTTAGTTTTTTTCAGTCTGTTCCACTTTATTCATTTCACAAAGTGATTTGCCAGCACAGTGAGCATATACTGGGGACATGAGTGACAAATACTTGATGGGATATCAACAGCACAGCTGCTGGACATGGCACTGTAGTCTGATGAATCTGATGGCTTTCTGTTATTGCTTTGAAATGATTCTGTTAATTTTGACTGTCAGAGAAGGTTTGCTGTGTTATGTCTTGTCAACAACTCGGGGTGTGGAATGTCTAGACAAAGGTGTTAACATGTTTTCAATACAGCTGTTCTCATTCAGGAACAGGACAGCCATTAACAGGGTTGGCTGAGCTGTGCTTTGGCAGAGGAAAAAGCCAAGTTTAAATTTCTGGCAATAGAAATAAAAACAAATCTAGTTGAAACTATTCATTGAAACTATTGATAAATTATACTTGGCCAGGGAATTAATTGAATGGAGAAAAAGGACCAGCAGCTGCTGAATTGCTCTGAAATGTCACTTCAAACCCCATTGGTGATGGAAAACTCTGTCCCTGCAGGCCAGTGAAGGCTTGGACTTTGCAGACATAAATGGACGAGGCGTCATCATTACTGGGCTTCCGTTTCCCCCTCGTATGGAGCCTAGAGTCATTCTAAAGATGCAGTTCCTGGATGAGATGAGGAAAAGTGGTGCAGGTGCACAGGTAAGACTGGGAAGCCTCTCACTCTTGGCTGTTTGCATGTTCTTGTCATTGGTTCTCCCTCTTCTCCCAGTGGGTTTTGGGTTTTGTTATCCTCTCAGCCTCATGGGACTGTGAATATTAAAAATGCAAACAGCCTTGGAAATTTGTCATAAATACAGCCCCCTTTTTTTAGTAGTGTTGAGGGTTCCGAATTCTGGCACAGTCTTAAATACAGACCCCAAAAAATGGTGTAATTAAAGTTTAAGTCAAAATCTTTGTATGTGTGTTATCCATCTCTCATTTTATCCACGAAGGATGTATTTTATCCACAAAGAGCGTGGGCAGGAAGGATGGCCTGTGCTGGCTGGTTTGGGAATTACTGTTTTGGAAGTGTGGTGGTGTGTGCTGAGGTGTCTGGGTTTGGTTTTGATTTTCTATTCCTTCAGGCACAAGAAGGAATGATGTCACAATTTAGTCTGTTCTGCAGCTCTTAAAGAATATGATGAGTCTGTTGTACTGCCAAGGCTCTGAGTGCACCATACAGGAAACAGCCTCTCCAGCTGGACATCACTACTTGAGTTTTCTGTGCTCTGTAAATCAGGTGTGACTTTTGAGTCCACCTGTGTTTGGTTTTCCTCAGCTCTTTGAGATTTGTCAGCACGTCTGTATTGATACTATCCAACATCTGTTCTGTACTTTTTATTTCTTTAGGAAAAAAAACAGTGACTGTAGAGCCCAGAGAACACATAGTACCTGGTAAATAATGTCAGTTCTTCCTCCTGCCTCTTGCAGTATCTGTCTGGGAGGGAGTGGTACAGTCAGCAGGCGTCCCGGGCTGTCAACCAGGCCATCGGCCGGGTCATCCGGCACCGCCAGGACTACGGGGCCATCTTTCTGTGTGACCACAGGTGAGCCCTGCATCCCAGAATGGGTTGGGTTGGTTGGAACCTTAAAGCTCAACCTTGTTCCAACCCCCTGCCAAGGGCTGAGACACCTTCCACCAGACCAGACCCAAGCCCTGTCCAACCTGGCCTTGAGCCAGGGATGGGGCGTCAACAACATCAACAGCTTCATATCCCAGTGTAGGTGTTGGTATTTTGAATATAAATGTGGTGATGTTGCTGTTTGGAAAAGTTCACAATAATTAATTTATATAGCAGGTTATATAAATATTGCACTACTTCAGGAAAGGAACTAGATTGTTATCTTCTGCTCCCCAGTTACGTAGCTGAGGAGCTGCAGAAGGAGATTAATGGTTTTAATGGAAAATAAACCAATTTTTGGAATTGATGTTTATAATACCACAGGAAATTATGTGACAACAACTTATGGTCTTGCATGTTCTCCATCTTTCATTTGAGATGGCAGTCAGTAGCACTGAAGTGTTTTGAGACAAGAGGAATGGAAATGAGGACAGATTATATTACTGAAACAACTATTTATTGTCATATCTTAACATTATACTGCATTAATGTCCATTTCTGCTAATTCGTATAATATGTGTATTATAGACAACAGGAGTTCAATTGCTAGTACATGGAATCAGCAAAGCCCTTTTCTCCTGAGCAAAGGCATCACCCCATTATATTTACTGCATTGTTATGTCTTTATTTGTGTTGCTGCTCCTCTCTCTTTTGGATAGTGATCTGGGGTTTGTTTAATTAATTTAGCCCAAGCTGGCAAATAATTCTCAGGTTTTCCAATCCTGGCCAGGTTCACAACTTTTGATGTCAGAGGCAAACTGCCTTCGTGGGTCCGACCCTACGTGAACGTTTATGACAACTTTGGGCACGCGGTCAGAAGCGTCTCCCTCTTCTTCCGTGTTGCTCAAGAAATTGTAAGTGTCTTCAAAAAAATCCTCAAAAAATAAATAACAGCTTTCCTGACTCGTGTTGGGAACTGGGAATGCTAAACTAGGTGAGAGATGTAAGAGAATCACAGATAATCTCAGATTGCGAGGGATGCGTAAGGATCACTGGGTCCAGCTTTCTGCGCCTCACAAGCCAGCCCAACACGGAGTCACTTGTCAATTCTAAACACTTGGAAGATTTACTGGAAAGGAGATATGCCTCATCTTTCTCTAAAAGTGATGTGGGACAGGATGTTGTTCTTATGCTGGGCAACTCATTAGGTTAGATCACAAAAATAACTTCCTCTTCCAGTTCCTCCTAAATAAACATGTATTTATTGGCTGGTATGCAAATCCTGGAATGGATATTGGCATCCAGAAGCTTTCTGTCTCAGGGAGAGGTTATGTGTATGGAAGAATCATACCCCAAAATTTAAATTGGAGCTGACTAATAATAATGAGTAATACAAACCATCAGTTGTTATTAGAGTTCATCAATGGGTCATCTTTACTAAAACAGTTTCTCTATTAGCATTAGGAGGCTGATGTTGTCTGTAATAGTTCCTTGATTTAAAAAGTAATATTGTAAAAAGATTTCCTGATTCACTGAGAAAAATCATAGCTAAAAATGGGCTGGAAGCCAGAACAGGAAATTTTTTGCTCCCAAAATGGAGGTTAAGATTAAAATAAGCACTTAAAATTTCATATACAGGCTTGGACAATTTCCTAGAAGATGCTTTAGCCAAATACAGTTGTTCAGACTAATTGGTTACAGATGCATGATGCTGCAAGGACTTGATCTTTTCTCATCATGAGTGAGAGTTTCATGGTAAATCAAAACCACTACTCGATGTGCTTTGTGAGAAGAAGCTGTTGTTGCAGGGATAGCATTAGGAAGTGATTGTTCTTTAGCAGATCATGATCCTTTTTCTGGTACCAGGTCACTTAGAGTTAAGCCTGCTTGCTGCCCTTCAGCTGTGTCACTCGTGAGCAATTTGATCCTTTTTTCAAAAGTTCATAAACTCAGAGTGTGTAAGAGTCTTGCTACCAAAGGTTATTTGGGGAAAAGGAGATTTCTTTCGATTGTTTCTGAGGTTTTTGGCCAAGGATGGAGTGGAAAAGTGCCCTTTGCCTATTGTAACACTTTGTAAACTTGCAGATGCCCCCACCTCTGCCTCAGTGCCCTCCTGGACATAGTGATTCCCTAAGTGAAAGCAGTGCAGCACCATCTACTTCATCTGAGCAGAACCCCTCCCTGCAAAAAGCTAAAAACCTGGATGACCACGTTCCAAGCTTGAAGAAGAAAAGGAAAGGTAATGTTTGGGTCCTCACAGATACACCTTTTTGTTTTAAGCCAAACCACAAAGAGGAAGATCAAGAGGCTGGAAACTGAAATGGAAGAGAAAGCGAGGAGAGCTCAAAGACTGATGTGAAAGTCTGGCAGAAGGGACATAGTTAAGCATTAGAAAATGGGGGAAAACAGTTGCAGTGAAAAGAGGCAGCCAGGGCCAGTAAAAGTGTCCCACAGAGCAGGAGGAGTCTTTGTGGAGCATCACAGATAGTTTGGAAAATAAGAGCTGAAAGTCTCTGCCTACCACTGGCTTCCATATGTCCTCCTTCCATCCTGCTGTATAGATGACTCTTACTCAGTAATATGTCTAAGAAAACAAAAAGGACATGGGAACAAAAAAATATTTAAAATTTTGTGGGCAGCTAATGCCAAAGAAAGAAGCATTTCTCATGTCAGATGTTTCAGCACTCTAGACTTCTTGCTGGTTTGGAACAGAACAGTTTATTTAAAGCTGTGGTTCCTTATCAGTTATGAGTGAGGGTGAGTTCACATTATGTTTAAGCCTGTTGTTACAAGGCTTTATAAAGCTGTGTGATTGCTGGTTGTTGTTAAAAGGGATTACTTCGGCCACCACTTTTTCCCCTCTCAGTTTCCAACTCTGTACTTTTTGCTCCTTCCTTTGATCTGAGTCCATCTTTTGTGCAGTTGCAGAGTGAGCAGCTGAGCTTTGCTGAACCGGTTTATTTCCCTTCCATACTCTTGACTGGTAGATCCATCTCAAAGGATGGGCTGGAATGTGTGACTGAGGGGGAAGGGAAGGAGCTGCAACTCCTTTTAATAGAGATTTTCATTTGCATTGAATCAGCTGTAACATCAACTGCCCTGGAGTCATAGTGATCGTAATATAGTCCCATTCTTCTCAAAATAGTGACTTTCCTTAGTAACTGACTGTTGGAGTAATTCCACAAAGTAGTGGAAATACGTTTTGAAGAAATGCCTTACAGAAATATCAAGCTGATACTAATTTAACCCTACTTACAGATGAAAATTCTTATATTGAAAACCTCGATTCTCATTAGTGAGAAAATGTAATTTGGGACCTGGGAACTGTGTCTTATGGGTACTGATACTATAAGAATTGTAGGCTTTAAAAAAACTTCCTCTGTTTAAAAATAGTAAATCATGTTTTTTACCAAAATCTCTTAAAAACTCTGGAACTCAGTTTTGGGAAAATCCATAAATCTAGAATAATTGAACACACACAGTTGGTGTGGTAAGACTTTTTCCCATTGATCCTAAGTAATTTTGGGGTTAAATGTCACCATCACTTAAAGAAAAGTTTGAGAGCAATCTGCCAGGTTGTGGTAACAAATACTTGAGCAATTTTGGAAGCGATGTATAAAAGGAGACTTCTTAAAAGGTGCAAAAGGTGGAAGTTTATTTAATTCACCAGCACATATTTATGGATTGCTTTATGAGACTGGGAACTATGACAAAATTAAAGAAAATGCAGGAGAAAATGTGGAATTTTAATTTGTCTCCTGTCTTCTGCTGTGGTGGCAGTAAATGGAGATGGAGCGCCCAGCCTGTGTGTGGAATATGAACAAGAGTTTGTCTCACCCCGAAGAAAATGTGTTGGGCTCTTGGATGCCTTGGAGCGCAGTGAGAAGGGCAGTGGAGATGCAGAGGAGGAAGCTGATTTTCCAGGAGATGAAAAGGTAATGACAAAATACTTCCTTGTAAGTAAAAATTGCAGGCTCTAAAGCAAAATGGTTTTGGCATCAAGAGAACCAGCTCAACCCTCTTGCAAGAAAAACTCACTGTAATCAACACCAGTAGTTGCAAGTTCTCATAACTAAATTAATCAAAGGGTTTACTTACCACTTTCAAGTAGATGATCAGCAGGTAAGTGCTAGTTCTGTGCTCCAAGGCTGCTGACCAGGAGGATTCCACAATTCTCCTGTGGAAGTTGATCACACTTTCTGAGGAGCAGGGAGCTCTCAGAGAAGAGGTTTATAAATACCTAATTTGTCCTGGATGGAGTCTGTGTCAGCACTTGATATGAGACCAGGCATTTAATTAAAAAAAAGGGGGGTGGGTTTATGGATTAGAAGTTGCATTTTCAGATGAGAATCTTTGATTTGCCCAGAAGAAGGATGTTGCTGACTTGTGGAATATTTTACCAGAATCAAAAATCCACTATCACATTAAGATCAACAAAGCTGCTTCCGTGCTGTTAATTTCCTTTCCTCTTGGATTGGTATATTTGATACAAATATAACATAATATAAAACAATCAGTGATTGCGCTGTGTTCTTGCTTTCCCCAAATCCCTGTTTGCAGTAGTTGGAGAGGTGCCTTCCTTATCTGGCTGGAGTGTTTTACTGTTGGCTTGCAGATTCATTCCTGGACTTCAGCAATGCCTATTGCAGCATTCTTAATTACTTTATTTAGGGGAAGAATGCCTGAGGTAAAATGTGTAAGTGTAGGAGTATCTGGGGAATATCTGAGTAGGGCCAAGGACATGAATGGAGACACGTACAAAACAGAGGGAGTGTACAAAGGGCCACAAATATTTAAATTGTGTGCAGTCAAGTGGGAAATGGACTCTCTCACCCATTGGATGGCCATGACATAGACACCAAACCTATTCTTTGGAAAACCTGGCACGTTTCCAGGGACTTGGTAACTCAACTACAGAATATTCCTAACACAGCTGCAGTGCTTTTGGCAGAGCTCAGCATTTCCTGGAGTCCCATGAGCTGATAGATTCCAGCTTGGCAGTCACTCAGGTCCACTTCCTATTTGCATGTTTGGCTTTGCTCGTCTGAGGCTTGTGGAGAGCTCTGGGGTCATCCTGTGCTGCTCCCAAGGGGATGACCCTGCCCCAGCAGTCTGGTGAGTGTAGTCCTGAGACAGGCAGTGGCTCTCAGGCAGCCAGCTTTCACTCTGAGTGCAGCACTGAGCACTGGATTTGGACTGAGGATGGGCTTGGTGTCATTTCCTGTCCTCACCATCCAGCATCATGTCTGTGTTATCATTTTTCCTTTTATCAAAGTTACACTGTAAACTCTTGTTTCCTAAAGAATGAAAGTTTAGCTGCTCTCATTCCGAAAGAATTGCTTTGTCATATCAAAAATTCACAACGCAGGTAATAATTTCTCAATCCATTTAAATAATAACAGTTCCTTGTAATCAGATTTCCTTGTGAGTTATGCCTCATGTCTAGGAAGCCTTATTTCTGCTGAATCATGCTTTTCAAGGCACTGCCTTTACATAGCACAGGACTAAGAAGATGGTTTTGATCATTTTTCTGACTTACTGCATGTATCAAATATTTGACTTGCTGCTTATTCCAATTCTTCATTCCCTCATGTACAGGGAGTTCCAGGCAGCAAAGTGAAGGGGAATGTGAACCAGCAGTTACACACAGGTCTGTGTACACTCTCAGGCTGCCCTGAGTCAGAGTCTGTTGTGAATCCAGCTTTGCTTAGTCAGGAATTTGCACCCTCATGGCCAGCTTTGTTGGTTGGTCTTTAATTTCTTCTGGTTTGGTCTCTGTGAGTTGTCCAGTAAATTTCTACCCTCTAGAAACAGGTACGTGCCCAGGCTCTGTTACAGTAATTTAGGTTGACTTGTTTCACTTTGTTGAATGGTGTCACGAACTGGGTCACCAAGTTTTACTGCTGGAAATACCTAAATTAAATGGGCAATAACTCTGAAAAGCATTTTTTATACCTTACTTACTTTCTTTTCATCTTCACAGGCACATCGTCTGTCCACACTTTCCCTTCAGTATGAGAAGAGGTTAACAGATGAGCAGAAAGGAGGAAGGAAGAAAATAAAGCTAGTCAGCAATACAGTATGTGTGTCCCTGTGTCCGTGCCATCCCTTTGGTCTGTAGGTTACTTTAACTTGAAATGGAAATTTCCAGGTGAACAGATGACTGGTGCCAGAACAAATGTGGTTTTTCTCCAAATTGTAAATATTCATTGGTGCGCATCTGAAATCCATTTGTCATGCTCTTTCCCAAATCCAGACATCCCAGACCAAATCAAGGATGGGTCCACATAGGGGTGGTAGGTGAAAGGAGTTGTTTTCAGACACCGATTCATCGCTTTGTGAACAATTTGACTGGGGTGTGATGGGTGGTTTCATTCTTTTTGATTAAAATGGACTTGTTCAGTTGGCAGGGACCTACAATGATCAGGAAGTCCAGCTGCTCTGGTGCAGCCTCAAGTGGTTGAACTGACCAGTTTGGGGTAAAGGGATCACATCCTACACCCCTGGGGTGGATCATGGTTGAGTGTTAGCTCTGCAGCTGTGCATTTTTGTTTTGCCCTGTCTCCAAACCCAGTTAACTCATTGTGCAGCTGATTGCTTAAGTCACAGTAAATTCAGGAAAATTCCCTGGATGATGTGAGTGCCAGTAGT
This sequence comes from Bombycilla garrulus, assembly GCA_013400315.1. Taxonomy (NCBI): domain Eukaryota; kingdom Metazoa; phylum Chordata; class Aves; order Passeriformes; family Bombycillidae; genus Bombycilla; species Bombycilla garrulus. Next base: position 513,882 of record VXBU01016612.1, on the reverse strand, counting down.
TGTCCAGGGTGCTGTCCTAACTGCATGTTCCTTGTCAGTCAATCTGCCAAGCACCTGGCAAACGAAACTGATCCTGAAGCCGATAATATCCAAGGGAAGAGAGAAGGAAGAGAACAGGTTCACGCAGAAGGTTGTGTTTTTGCAGTTTGTTGCTATCTGATGTCATGATGAGTCAGCTCAGCCTCCAGCTTTGGAGTAAATTCTCCTAAGAATAGAATTGTGCAATGATACTTGGCTGCCTTCTCTAGGAATTTTTTCCCTGAAGTTGTCTGCTTTATCAGTGGGAAGGTGAATAATACGTGGATTTATGGGGGTGACTGCCACAACTACAGCCTCTTGGGTGAAAGCATTCATGGTTTAGTGGTGAGCACAGTGGTGCTGCTGGGTGGGTCGTTGGACTGGATGACTTTAGAGCATTTTTCCAACCTCAGCAATTCTGTGGTTCCTTTCATCATCCTATGTGCTGTTGGAATTGTAAATGTATTGCTCCCACCTGAAAAGATCTCCTGATCTCCTGAAAGGATCTCCTCGAGTGCTGTTCTTTACTGAGGAGCCTTTCTGCCTTGCAGCAGGAGCAGAGGGCGGAGCCGGCGGAGCCCAAGAAGGCGCGGGCCACGTTTTACATCGCCACGGTGAAGGACACCCTGAGCCAGCAGAACTATGAGCTCTTCTCCAAGGCTCTGCAGCAGTACAAAAAGACAGATGACTTCCATGCCATGCTGTCCCAAATGAGCTCCCTCTTCCTAGAGGATGAAAAGAAGCACGTCTTGCTGCGAGGTACATTCGGAGTGTTTCTGTATCTCTGGTGTATTTGTAGAAGTGACTTCTGAACAGCCTTGGATGTTTCAGAAGTGTTTTAGATGTGAAGTACAGCTCAATTAGGATGATTCATCACTTTATATCCCCAGATAATACAGAAAAATCTCATCAATCTGACTATGCTGTGTCAGCTCGCATCTTGACCTGAAGAAAATCATATTCCGTGGAAGTCTGTGTTACTTTAAACCTTATCTAAGAGTAGAGTGACTTATTCCTGATGATTTAGGAGATCAAGAGTGTGGTTGTATGAGCTGGACAGATGCCTTCATAAGGGTTCAGTGCTAAAGCAGTAAATAAATATACAGAGAAAATTTCTATTTAAATAATTGTGAGTATAAAACAAAGGATCTGGGTAAATGTGGGTAATTACTGCATTACCTGTTTTTTAATTTCCTTTTAACAACCGTACTGACAGGAACTGAATTCTCTCCAAGATTTCTTCTAGTTTAACGATATTTTCTGTGTAATTTTTCATTTCCCTCTCAGCTTGTGAACAAGTGGACAGATTTTTTCAGTGACTTTTTCATCAACTGAAATAATTACTGTGTAGTTATGCATCTTGTAAATTGCTTCAGGGAAATTCTAAGGTTAAAGAATGGGAAGCTCAGTCACTTGGTTTCCCAATTTGCTGCGATCTACATAAATAAGAAAATATTTGGTCATCAAATCAAGATCGAAGTTCAGTTTTGAAAATTGTCAGGCACCTGACAAACCTAAAGTTGATTTGATGTTTAGGGTTCTGATTGTCCAGCATTTTGTGGTAAGTAAGTAACATGAGGTGTAAACTTAACAGTTCATCAGTTATTTAAAGTATCAGCCTAGCAGTTACTTGGATCTCATGGTTTATGAGGCACCTCAAGGGCTGTTTCACTGAGAGGTCAGTCACTTTATATTTCCAGTGGAAAAAATGAGTTATTACCTACTGGTGGTAATATTGCTCAATGTTTGCATGATAGCTGACCTTTGTGTAATTTGCCAGTGTGCTTATTGCATAAATATTATATAAAAACATTTAGATTTTAATTTACTTAGTTGCACCTTTTTATCTAACCTTGAAGTTCCGCTGTTGTAGGTTTCAGTAGCATTTATTGCCTGTTGTGAATTGATTTTTTTCTTTCTTTTTTCCTTCTCCATTTCCCCGTCTCTGATGCAAGACTTTTACCAGTTTGTCAGACCCCAGCACAAGAAGCAGTTTGATGAGGCGTGCTGCAATCTGACTGGAGTGGGCTGTGGCTACAAACCTGAGCACAGCCTCACACGGGAGGAGAGGGAGATCCTGGCCAGGAGAATGGGTGAGGAGTTGCTTCAGCTGTATCATTTGAAGGACAAATGTCCTTGTTCACCCTGTCCTAGAGCAGGGTGTGTCTGATATGTAGACATGCAAGGAAGCTCAATTTAATCAATACTGAGATAAGTCTCTGTTCTTCATGGTCCTCTTGCCTTCCCTGGAGCTCTGCCTGAGCATTGGTTACTGCAGGGTTGATAATGATGTCATTTTGTTTCAAAAGGGGATTTTAATGATTTGCTTAAATTGTTTAGTCTGGAGAATTAAACAGCCTCGTGTGTGCCCACATAGTGACACCAGAATTGTGAAAAGAGAGGGATTGTGTCCTCACAGAACTTGTGAAATCTGTGAAATCCTGGAGCAGCAAAGTTCTGAAAGAGTGGGCTGTTAGCTCATCATCAGAGAGATAAATATTTGTGGAATCCCACACTCGTTTTGGTTGAAAGGGAACCTAAAATTCATCCAGTTCCAACCCCCTGCCATTGGCAGGGACATCTTCCACTTATCCCAGCTTGCTCCAAGCCCCATCCAGCCTTGGCCTTGGACATTTCCAGGGATCCAGGGGCAGCCACAGCTGCTCTGGGTTGCTCAGATGTTTCCAGCACAGGATGACTTATTTGAAATGCACCACTCCTTGTTCATTCTTCCCTAAATTCACTGTTTATGGACTGGTTTCATTTAACAGAAGAACAACAGAGCCAGCAGAAAAGTACATTCTCCAAGGCCTCGTGTGCTCAGCTGAACCCTGGGCTCCACCTGAACCAAGGAGGATCCCACTTGGCAACAGGACTGAATAGTGCAGGTACCCTCCGTGTTTAATAGAAACCCAGGCTATTTCTGTTTTATTTCATCACTGGAAGTTCTCCTGGGGCAAGCCAATGTTTTTTTATGCTCAGCTAGCACAGTGGCTCACTCTCTGCAGGTGGGAGGGATGGTAATTCAGAATTTCCAGCAAGGTCTGTGCGAAACAAAAAATGAAAGTCGATAAATTAAATCAAGGTAGATGTGAAAGAAACCAGCTGAAGCCAGACATTTGTACTAGGGACTGAGCTGGGAAAAGTGGGGGTTGAGCACAGGTCTGCTGGGCTTCCTGTTTGTCCAGGGTCCATGAAAGGGAGCCAGTTAAGGAGTGTGAGTTAAGATTACGTCAGTGCGAATTCAGGTATGTAGAAACTGTTTCATTTTGTTCTTGGTGTCATGAGTACACTCCCTCTGTAGACAGCCTTTTTTTTTCTGCAGAAACAGAGAGTAGTAGACGTAATCTCTGTGTGCATCCCTCTAATCTCACTCTGTCCAGTATTTATCTTCAAACTCATGGGCTCATTTATTATTTAATTATGGGTTTTTCCAGAGAACAGCTGGGAATTTTTTTGTGTTTCGCACAAGGAAATGAGTAGGATCGTTGGACAGCTTTAGAAGTCTTTCTTTAAAGGACAAAGACTAGTAAAATGCTAATCCTTTCTTTAAAAAAACAAGCTGGTTTCCTGGAAGGCTTTAAATGCTTTTCATGTGGGAAGCCATATTATTTCTTTTTATTTGTTTACCCGTTTTCTTTTGTATTTTGAGAATATTAGAATAAAGCATAATCTTTAGTAATTATCTTGTCCTGAAACCAGTAGAATGGTCTTAAAGAAACTTGTTTCTACTAAAAGTAATTGAGAAAATAATAGGAGTAAATGCATGTGTTATTTGTGTCCCTCACTCCTTAAGAAGAAAATGCTTCTGTGGAAATACAAAAAAGGCTCTAGGATATGCAATAAATACTGATAATAAAATTCCCACCCAAGTTTTTTTTCCCTTCCAGCAAATTCAATGAAGCCTGTGTTTTAAAACCTGAGTATCTTTATCATTTCTTATCATATCCTTGATTCACATTTGCATGCCTGTGATATGCAAACCAGAACTTTTTTCTCTAAAACATACCAGAAATCAGAGAATTATATTGTAAATAAAGTTCACTTACCATTTAGCGGGATGTTCCAAGCTGCTCCCACCTTTTGCAGACCTCCTACATTGCTCTTGTGCTCTCTTGAGTGTTTTTTCAGGTTAAATAGTGGTTTTGGACATTGTTTCCCTGTTGGGAAACACACACCCCACCCCTTGTCTGCTCTTATTGTTAAGGGGTGAGAAATCTGTACTTTAAAATTGCCCATTTCAGGCCAGCAGAGTTGGTTAACCCATCTGTTTAAGAGGCTTTTACTCCTTCAGTGGGCCACAAAACCCGATTTACTGCTGACTTCCATTATTTTCATTATTCTCTAGTGGCCTTCTGACACATGTCCCCATTTAAAACAATCAAGGAACTCCAGAAGGTGCTAAAAGCGATCCCAGAATAATTTTGTTCCATTGCCATTTCCAGGAGTAGGTCTGGCCATGCCAGGGAAGTGTATGGCTGGGCAGGTGAGGTTGGCTTCACCAGTTTGAAGCGGTGAACTTTGAATTCCAGGAATTCCCTTGAAATGAAATGAGACGTGGCTCTGCTGTTTGTTCCTCAAGCCCTGCTCACATGTTCTGTGTCTCTCAGGGCAGAGTGCCAGCGCAGCTCCAAGGAAAGAGGCTGAAGAGGCTCCAGGCTCCAGGAGAGAGCACCACCAGGCCCTCAGGACTGCCTATCTCAGTGATGTGCAGAGGGCTTTGGACAAAAGCAGCTACAGCCAGTTCTATGAAGCTCTGCTGGCTTACAAGAAGACGGATAATTACGATGCCATGGTGTCGGTGATAGCAGCCCTCACCACGGAGAGGCCACAGGACTTTCATCTCCTACAAAGTAAGGGGTTCTTTAAAAAATCACTCTTATTTATTTCAAAGGAAGGTGTGGGTGCTGTGATCTCATGTGAGGTCTCACCTTTTTGGTTTAGCTACCCAGATCAATGGAGAGAAAGGCACAATGTGTTCAATGAATGCCATTCACAGAGCTAAAATTGTCAAGGTTTTAAAATGTCATCTCTGTCTGTTCAGTTAGAAATTGTCCATTAAAAACATTACACAAGACCTCAGTAATTCCAATCCTAACCTTCATCCCAGCTAACTTCAGTCAGATGCTTCCATGACTATTTTTTCCCCTCAATTACTACAGTTGTTCTTTAGAAAGGACAATGCTGACTATTGAACTGGCCCAATTTTATTCCCATGACCAATGACTGCTGTACTGGTGCTAAGTTCTTAGATCCCTTCCAGGTTTCAGGATAACCAGTCAGGCTTTTGATTTACTATTCTTCTATAGAGCTTCAGCTGAAAATATTTCTAGAACTGTGCCATCATTTATTTTCTCAAACAAAGTGGTTTGTTTTGTTTTATTTCCCTTTCATGGGTTTAGTGATGGAAGAGTTTAGGGAGCTACAGGTTTTTAAAGTTTGAAATGGGACTTAATTGTTTAAAAGAAGGAGAGGAGGCATTATATGCTGATCCTGACTGCTTCAGTGGTGAGATCTTGTGTGATGTGACACCTGAGTTCCACCTTTTCCTCTGTCTCTGGGGTGACTCTTCTGCTGGAAATTATTTATTCGGTGTGTGCTGGGAAATGCTGATGGAATTTTGTTTGTTATCTTTAGCAGATAACAATAAATAGACTAGCCTTGAATAGACAACATAGTTTGCTGATTGTGAGACAATACCTTTTTCTGGTGTGTTAACTAGTTACATTAATCTTAGTAAAGTGGAGAGTAGGAGGAAAATGAGCTGAGTCACAAACTCCCCCTGAGCGCTCTTTCACAGCCACTGTCTATACTGAGCAAATGTTTTGACCTCAGAGGACTTTGTGATAGAATTGGCTGTGCTTGGCAGTAAGTCATAATTGGGGTTTTTTAGAATTCCTGTATGTGTGTTGTGAATCCTTGTCGACCAAACAGTAACAAGAAATTTCCTTGCTGAGAGTGTCTCTGGATGCTGTGTGTATGCCTGATGTTCTCAGATCACTCATCAGGTGAAGCGCAGGGCGGGTGTTTGTTCTGAGCTGTAGAGAGTGGAAGAATTTCAGGGTAAATTGAGATTATTTTCAATAATAAGTACTCATCTGCCTTCTGGCAAGGAAAACCCCATAATTATAAAAATCACAAAAGCATCAAGTGTTCCACCAAGCTGAAGATCCTCTGAGGAATCTGGCTGAAATTATTCAGCTTCCAAAGAATTTCTCTGCTTCAAAGCAAGGAGTCTTCCATGGTGAGGCATTGATTTTTCCTGTGCATTTGACTGTATTTTCTTTTGGCCAGGGTTTTGCATGTTTGTGCGGCCTCACCACAAGGAGCAGTTCAGGGAGCTGTGTAAGGGTTTGACTGGAATGGTCTGTGGTGATGGAGAGAAGCAACTGCAACAGTTGGAACAAAGGGAAGGGAAACCCCAGAGCTCGGAGAGCTGCACAAAAGGAATCGGCCACATTCGAGGTAGGAATGAGCAGTTGTCAGATGTTAGGAATCTAACTAATTATGATGGGTAGGGCTCAGCAGCCCTAGAATCACAGAAGCACAGGCTGGCTTGAGTTGGGAGGGACCTTGAAGCTCATCCAGTTCCACTCCCTGCTGTGGGCAGGGACACCTTTTGATAGAGCAGGGTGCTCCAAGCCCTCCTGACCCTGAACACTTCCAGGGGCAGCCACAGCTTCTCTGGGCACCCTGTGCCAGGGCCTCAGCACCTCACAGAGAAGAATTTCTCCCTCAACTCTAATCTAAACCCACTCTGCTTTGGTGTAAGGCCATCTGCCCTTGTCCTGTCACTCCCCACCCCTGTGAAAAGTCCCTCTCCTGGGCTGGGGCCTCCCTGCCTGAGGCCTGTGAAGGAGAACCAAAGCCGTTGGTTATCTCTGCATTGGGTTAAAGAAACCACACTCAAACAGGAGTAAGATGAAAGGTAACATGAGATGGGGAAGTGCAAGGAAATAAAAAAGAAATTAGTTATAGTTCTGCCATGTTTAAACGGTAAATTGTGTTAAGGGTGAAGGCAGAATTTTTACATCTAAGTGGGATGGGAGCAGCAGTGGGTCAAGGCCCATTCTACAGGAAGAATTTCCACAGAACTATTTCAATGTAAAGGGTGTCTTTCAGTAATATTGAATGTGTTAGTATCTATCAAAAGCATCTGTTGCCAAGCAGTATTGCATAAAAACTAGTTCTTCAATTTCGTTTTTCTTCTTATACAATAACAACTGAGTGAATTTACTGTTTACTCTGTGTTTTGCAGAGTTTTAGTGTTTGTTCTGCATGATACAGGTTTATGCACTGGTTTTCTCTTTTTCTCCCCAGATGCAGCCCCTTCTAAGAGTGGGGCACCAGAAAAAATTCAGAGTAAGATTTCCTCCTTCTGCTTTAGCCAGAAAAGTGAACTTGAGTTGCCAAAGACTCAAGTGTCCAAAGAAACCAATAATGTGAGAGCACCCACAGACTCTGGAATTGCGCCCATCTTTCCCCTAGAGATGGAACCAGAGTGTGGTAGGTACAGGGGAGGTTTGGGATGTAATTTTCTATTATTTGGGAATAAAGATAAATTACATAAGTGAGGCTGAGACTGATGGTGTATGAAACCACTGATTCCTGCCTGTATTTGCTCAGGTGCAGTGTCATTGATGTGGTTTGCTGAGTAGAATCTGTACTTTCTGTACCTTGCATGTGCTTTCAAAGTGCTTTTATTATTTTCATCACAATGCCGTAGTAGTTTCCTGAGAACTTTAGGGATTTTTTTTTTCTTAACAACTTCCTTGTAAAGGAGGGATGTAACCCGAGTTCCTACTGGGATCTGAAGCACCAAGAGACTGTGAGGTCACTTGACAGAAATAATGTGTTGAGGTAGTTCATGACACTCATGATCATTGTTTTCTGGACTGCACTGGAAGTGTGGATACATGAGAATTTCTCAGGTGATTATGAGAATTTAGTCATTTCCTCCCTCTCTTTCTCTCTTCCCCTCTCCTCACCCTCCCCTCTGTTCTAGGAAGATTCCACTGCTCTAAGTGCAAATCCGAGGATGATGTGCCTTTTAAATGCCCATTATGTGACTTCACTTGCTGCAAAACGTGCTGGAAGCAGTTCTTAAAGGTTCTCCTGTTTATTGGTTTGGGTTTTTCCAAAACTCCTGGGGAATTCTGTGCTTTGCAGGAGAATGATGTGAACAAGCCTGGAATCAGAATTCTTCTGTTTCCAGAAAGAACACCCAAATGCCAATGGAAGATTTACCACTTGATCCATTGTTTCCCGTGTTTGCAATGTGATTGGAGGCAGATCTCTGCCCTAAGCTGGGGATTTTACACCTTTGCATCTTTCTGAGCTGCCTCCACATGTTTTCTGGCCTAAAACTACAAAGGCAACAAGCTGTGGAGTCAACTTGAAAAACTGAGTTTTTAAAAAATACTTTAATCTTTATTTTAAATTATTTTCCTTTTCCACCTTCATAATTTTCCCATCAAAATCCTACTGTAAAGCTCTATCATGAGAATGAGGCAAACAAGAAACAGGCTGTCCAGGGAAGTGGTTGAATCACCATTCCTGCATGGCTTCATGATGTGTAGATGTGGCATTTAAAGGCATAATTGAGAGGTGGACTTGGCAGTGCTGGGTCAGCCATTGGACTCTGTGACCTTCAGGGTCTTTCCCAACCAAATGGTTCTGTGAATCTGTAATTGTGAATTCCTGCTCAGAGATCTCCTGTGTCATCCTGTCCGTTGGTTTTCCCAGCTGAGTAAATTGGTGGTTGGAGGATGTCGCTGGTCTCGGGGTGCCTGGGTTCGGGAGCAACTTACTCAACATTTGATTCAGCATGCAGGTGTTAAAAAAACTTTTGAAACCAGAATAATGCAAGAGTTGAGAGGTTTGTAAACATTCATACGTGATGAGAAGGCTGCTGATCAATGGAGCTCAGGAATATCCAAAAATAGTACAGAAGGAAAAGAAACTTCTTCAGCTTGTCAGTCTATAAGCAAGTACAAAATAGTCGGTTATTCCAAGTTCCAGAGAAATGTCCTTTTCTCAGGACATTGAATTGCCAGCTAAGCATAGAAAACATTGGACTGGCATCCAAATAAAATATAACAGCCAAGGCAGAGTTGGTCCAAGAGGATCAAGGTGGTTTGGGTTGGAAGGGATGCCAAAACTCATCTCATTCCACCCCCTGCCATGGGCAGGGACACCTTCCACTGTCCCAAGCTGCTCCAAGCCCCATCCAACCTGGCCTTGGACACTTCCAGGGATCCAGGGGCAGCCACAGCTTCTCTGGGCACCCTGTGCCAGGCCCTGCCCACCCTCACAGGGAGGAATTTGTTCCCAGTATCCCATCTAACCCTGCTCTCCTTTAAGACCATTCCCCCTTGTCCTGTCACTCCTGGCCCTTGTCTAAAGCCCCTCCCCATCTCTCTCAGAGGCACTGGGCAGGCTGTTCCAGTTCCAGTTCCTGTTCCAGTGCTTTATCACCCTTTCCATGGAGAAATTTTTCCTATTGCCCAAACCTCCCCTATCCCCCTGTAGTGTAGGAGACGACTTGGGCTGAGGCAGAGCTGTGCTGGTTTTGCAGCTGAGAGGGAAGCACAGGATTGCAAACAGGAAGATTATCCTGTGTTTGTCTGAAACCAATCCCAGAGGAGCCATGTGCTACCACATCCATCCCCATTCCAGCTCAAACCCAGGGGGTTGGACAGTCAATCCTGTCCATGTGTTTGGGACAGGGGTACCTTTAGCAGCAGGAAATGAGCAACCGTGTTCGAGCTCTGAACTCTCATCAGATGGGATTGGGCTTTGTCACCTCTGACAGGGCTGCGTTCAAAACTCCTGTTTTTCTTTCCTAATAACTTACTCACTGTTTTTTCAACTCAAAAGCCCTTTGGTGCATATTGTCCCACCAAGGAAGTGACTCAGAGCATCATTCACAGCACGGGATTTGCAGATTGTGATCTTGTCCAATTCGTTATTTTAGTGAGTGATGGGGAGAGTTGGTGAATAGTTTTGGAAGCTTTTAGAAGCTTTTGGGGGAGCAGAGCAGGTAGAATTCTGTGCAGCTAGAGGGGGATTAGTGCTGGAGCATGTTGGGTGATTCAGTGTGTTAGGGGAAGGCTCATGGAGACTGGACGAGGATGTGCTGCTTTGGGGTGTGGTTTTCTCCCCAGAGGTTCTGTTGCTGCTTCCCAGTGTTTAAATACATTGTTTATTCATTCAGATCTTCCAGGAAGACTGAGTGATTTTCATTTGGGCTATCTGTACTATGGGAAAATAATCAAAGATTTCACAATTAAATGTTACAATTAAAATTGCCTTTGGCAAAGCACGAGCTGTTGGGAGACTTTTCCTCTCCCCTTCCATTTATGATATTTCAGTGTTTCCAGAACCAAAATCCTACTGCCTGAGCCTACTTTGCAGTCTGCACCTTTTCTTGCAATGGCTCCGCACTGCCAGAGGTTGGATGGGATATTGGGAAGGAATTCTTCCTTGTGAGGGCAGTGAGGCTCTGGCACAGAGAAGCTGTGGCTGCCCCTGGATCCCTGGAAGTCTCCAAGGTCAGGTTGGACGGGGCTTGGAGCAACCTGGACTCGTGAAAAGTGTCCCTGCCCATGGCAGGGGGTTGGAATGAGATGAGCTTTAATGTCCCTTCCACCCCAAACCACTCTGTGATTCTAATGATGGGCTGTGCAGTGCCACTGATGGAGCTGACCATTTTTTTTTAGACCTCCTGAGCTGGCAGTCTTCTCCCAAAGATTACTTGAAAAATAAAAGAAACCCAAAAAACAACAATTTACTATGTCCCTTTTGAAATAAACAGACCAATTCGGTTTTACCAGTAATTTGCAAGCTATGAGAGGAATGGTTTGGATTTATCTGCAAGTCAAGTGACTTGTGATTAGTGAAGAAGCAAACTGACCCCTGAGTGGAGAAATGATGCCTCATGCGCCTTCAGGTCTCGTGCTGCTAATGAGAAAGGTGTGGAATGCTGTGAAGAAATAAATGTACTTGGTTCCCCTACAAAACTCTTGGTAATGACCATATGCGTCATCTGTTTCTGGGTTATGCCCAGGAGACATTTCCTTGTCATCTGTGCAGGAGGAAGCAGGAATTCAGGGAACTCAGCAGCTTGACAGGGTTTTACTCACATGTGCAGCTGTACTTCACCAGAGCTCTTGCAGCTCTGCGTTTCCTCGTTCCTGTATTTCAGTCCCCCAGATGTGTCATAGCTGGGACAAGTGCTGTAAAGCTGGTGCCACGCTGCACGGTGCCACAGAGCCTCCTCTCCTTTTTATTACTGCCAAAGAAACAGTTGGCTGAGCGGTCACAGTGAGGTTGCAAAGAGCAGATACGATCCCAGGGACTGACAGGTGGCTGCTGTGGCTTGTAGTTCGTATTGGACAAAATGTGGTAGAAATATTTAATGTCAGATTCACAGACTGGTTTGGGATAGAAGGGACATTAAAGCTTATCTTGTCCCACCCCCTGCTATGGGCAGGGACACCTTCCACTAGACCAGGCTGCCCCAAGCCTCATCCAACCTGGCCTTGAGCACTTCCAGGGCTGGGGCAGCCACAGCTTCTCTGGAAACCTGTGCCAGGGACTTCCAGCACTCTCTGAGTAAAGGACTTCTTCCTAAAATTTCATCAAAGGCTTCCCCGTTTCAGTTGAAAACCGTTGCCCCTTATGCTGTCTCTATTTGCCCACATGAAAACTCCCTCCATTCATGATATTTCCTCTGCAATAAACACATTCTCTGTGTTTTGTTCATTTCTGCAGGCGCTGAAGAAGTGCCCCAAGTGCTGCAGTGATGTGAAGAGGAGGCGATTGATCCAGGTTTTCTTCTGGTCCTGATCCCACCCCCAGGAAGGGCAGGGAGCCCTCTGGGGCAGCAGAAGTTTGGGGCTGTGCTCTGGCTCCCTCTGAGCAGGGGCAGGATGGAGATTCCCTTAAATCCCTGTGATCCTTGTCTCTGGATTACGTGAGCAGCACGGGTCATTTTCTCACAAAGGTGATCAAGTCTGAAAGGTCTCACTGCAGGAGACAGAGCAGAACATCGCCCTTTGTTAGAACTGAGAAAATTAATTTTTTACTTGTTTTATCCTCTGCATTCTCCTGTGGCCACTCTTAAGCTGAAATTTCATATCCTGGAGGTAGCTGTCACGTCTCTGGGCCCTTCAGGTAATACCAGATTGTGGAAAAACCCCAGGAATGCTGCTGCAGTGGAAGTGAGCTGGCTCAGGAGGCCAGCCTTACCCATCCCTACCCCACTGGTGTTCCTGGAAGAGGTGATTCACATTCACAGCTCGGGGTTTGGCAGCAGCCACTGTCTCCAATAGCAGAAAATACTGAAAGGGTCATTTTTTACAGACAAATTCTGCTGGTGGATGCTGAGCAGAAGCTCCCTCTCGTCTGCTGTGCACCCCAAAACCTGATCACATCATCCACCATGCTGGGATTTTTTGGGACATGCTTCTAAGGAGGTTTTATTCTTCACTCGGTGCTGCTATTTCCATGTGCCTGTTTTACCTGATTTGCTTTCCAAGAAGGAGAAGGAGCTAAATGTTTTAAAACTTTTAAATTAATCAAGTTAGATGGGTTAAAAAAAATTCCTTAATACTTTCACTCTCTGTGAGTAGTGAGTATAAGTGGTTAGCCTAAAAAATTGTATCAATTTTAAATCTTCTGTAGCTGCTATAAATTAGACTGTAAAATAAAACCATTTTATCTAAATTTGATTTTATTAAAAAAAAGGGAATTAAAATAAAGAGATATAAAAACATTGGATATTGAGTCCTAATGGCTCTGGTAGGAGCAAGTGGAAAGGTTGTACCATAGAGGTGATTTTCTTATCACTGGAATTGGGAAAATTTCATGTTAATAGAATTTCATTCTTAATAAAATAGAAAAGTGAGCTGCATTTTAACAAAGTTTCCCATTTCCCCTGGTTGTAGAATGCAAACCCAGTGTCACTTCAAATCTCAGAGTTGCTGGCAGTGAAATGTGAACTTTTGTACTCCATTAACAATTAAAATAACAGAGGTTTAGGCAGGAATTGAGGTAGTTCTGGGCTATCATATATTCTGTCATGTTTAATATATATATAGATTCTGTCATTAATATAATATATTCTATCATTTGTGGAGGAATCTTATCTTCTAGCCATGTATCTATTCAGTGCAGCAAAACAAGAATAAACAATGCAAATAAAGTCCTGGATGTTTCAAACACAAGCGGAGGAAATGACAGAAACATGTTATGTAAATACAGGCGTGTTGTAAAAATGAACAGGAAAATATTTGGAGTGAGGCTGGGAGCAGTGAGCAGTAAAATGTCATTTATTGGTGGGTGGTTCAGTGCCTGGTCTCCTGGGAAGGTCTCTGCCAGGAAAGCTGCAGCTGCTGAAGGGAAACCACAGCACAGCCAGGAGCGTCTTCAGGGGCAGTGACACCACGGCTCTGCTCGGCTTTGCTGATGGGAATGATCTGCTGTGGGCTGCAAAAATGCTGCCAGATCCAGCAAAACAGAAGGAAATACTGGAAAAGTATTGTGGGGTTGAATCCCACCACGTGCTTGGGAAGGGGTTGGCTGGGACAAATATGATGATGTTGTTTTTTTCCCCTGAGCTGAAGTAGTTTTAAAGCTGTGCTTTTTTCCAGAGTTGTTTTAGTCTGAAGTTTTGTAACCTGGGGATGCTCTGTTCTGACACAGGGCAGAGAAACCACGCTGAGCTTATCTCAGTGCCTTCAAGAGCTTCACAGAATGGTTGGAGTTGGAAGGGACCTCTGGAGATCACCCAGTCCAAGGCAGGGTCACCTGGAGCAGGGGACACGGGAATGTGCAGAGAAGGAGACTCCACACCCTCCCTGGGCAGCTGTTCCAGGGCTCTGCCACCCTCCATGAAAGCCCTTCCCCATGTTGAGGTGAAACTTGTTGATTTTTATTTTATGCCTGTTGCTCCTTGTGCTGTTGCTGCGCACCATAAAGAGTCTGGCACCCCTTGGCGATATTTGTGTGCAGTGATGAGATCCCCGCTCAGCCTTCTCCAGACCAACCAGGCTCAGCTCCTGCAGTGTCTGCTCATCATGCTCCAGGCTCTTCCTCACCTCTGTGGCCTCTGCTGGATCCTTTTCAGAAAGCATCTCCTTGTCTTTCTTATCCTGAGGGTGTTTTCCATCCCTTCATCCAGGACACTCTGTCCCTTTGGCCAGGGAGCTCCTTCTCTTCATCTCTTCAGCAGAGGGATCGTTTTGCTGACGAGGTTTGCGGTCACTGCCCTTCACGCCCAGATAAACTCTGGAACAGCCCAGTGTCCCGCCAGCAGACCTGCCAGTGCCGATGGCTTTGGGGTGGGGTTGGTGCTGGTTTCTGCTGCAGTGGGAATTGCCCTGCAGGGGATCTGGGAATCAATCCCCGCTGGTGGTGCTCGGGGCAGCAGAGATGGATGCTAACGGGTGCTGGGGATGGGAGAACTGGATGAGCTTTGCGTCCCTCTCTACCCAAACCATTCTGTGATTCCATGAGCCCTTGAAGAAGAGGGTCCCCAGCAGTCAGGGCTGTTCTGTCATCTGGAAACTTGTTGAATTTACAAGAAGGAAAGACAGGGACAGTTAATTACTTACAAAGAACAGAAAGTGAAAAAACTGATTCAGTTTTAGGTGCTTTAGGTTTAGGCGCTTAGAGGAACTGATGCAAATTACTTAATGCTTGAGGGGACTCAAACCTATCCTGGACACTCCTTGCTGATTTTCAGAAGCAAATGACACATGGCTTACAGATCATGAAGGAAGTAGAGATTAATTTTTGATTGCCCCTGCCTTGCAGTGCTATGACTAGACCTGGAACATCGTTTGCAATCTTAGTGGTGTGTCATTGAACAAATCTTTCCTGCTGTTTTTTTTTCCCGCCAAAAAAAAAAAAAAAAAAAAAAAAAAAAAAAAGGCGCAGAAAGGACTCACAAAAGAGACCGACAGAGACAAGCCCTGTCAAAGTGATTACTGACGGGAAGCGAGGGATTTCTTCTTTGCTTTACAGGATTTTCTATGAATATAACAAGAAACTTTATTTTGGAAGAGTGGTTTCAGAAGGTGGTGCTGCTGGACACCCTGGAGTGGAGTGTGAAGCCCGGGAGTGTGAGACTATGCCCTGTAGGGGGAAGCGCAGCCATGGTAATGGTGCTGGATTCCTTTTCTGTGCTGCCTCCACCGGTCAGAGTCATTAGTGAGATGTGTTGTTGCGTTCTGGTAATCAGGCAGACCCATAAACCCCTTCTGGGAGGTTTGCTGGACCAACTAAAGAACAAACAGAAAAAGATTAATCGAAGGTCATTGCTCCACTGGACTCTGTTGGAGTCTGGGGAAGTTGTCTGGGGAAGCCCTTTCTGTCCCATTTACGTGGTGTTTCGCTCTCTAGGAGCATCCATCTGTCACATTTTTGGCGTTATCAAATTCACAACAAAAATAATTGTTGATGAGGCGTCGCAGTGCAGCGAGGAGCTGCGGACTCGGAGTTTCCCGGCGCGTTGTGTCCATCCCTGGCTGGGACACAGGGACCGCCAGCAGGTGCCATTCAGGATGTCACCACCTGCTAATGTTTCATGCACCTTGTGGGTTCCATGTGCAATCCAGGGACGGAAAACTGAAATTGTGTTTCTGCCTGTGGAGAAGGAAACGCTCTGCGGCTCCTGAGTGGCCAAGCCTCGGGCAGAGGGATCCCACTGAAACTCCTCAGCTGGGTGAGCCCAGAGCAGGGCTTTCTGCTGGTCCAGCATAGTGGTGAGTTTCACCCAAAGAAACATCAAGGGACTGTGCCTCAGTGCCAGGGCAGGGCTGAGAGATTAGCTGATTAATTACTGAGCTGATGCACATTGACGAAGCAAAATCCTGTCAGTCCTTGGCTCAGGGATTATGTCAAAATGAGTTACAAATCATCAAGACTACTTTGGGCAGCTACAGGGTGTTGAGAACAACAAGCAGTAAAATTGAAACCACTTTAGAGTGGCCTGTGAAAATCAGTCCATCACCTGTTCT
This sequence comes from Bombycilla garrulus, assembly GCA_013400315.1. Taxonomy (NCBI): domain Eukaryota; kingdom Metazoa; phylum Chordata; class Aves; order Passeriformes; family Bombycillidae; genus Bombycilla; species Bombycilla garrulus. Next base: position 497,839 of record VXBU01016612.1, on the reverse strand, counting down.
GTGTAAAGTGCAAACAAACACAGCCCAGACCCTGCTGTTGGGCCACAGTACTGAATCCCCTTGGCTCCTGCTGGAGTCTGAGGATTTTCTCTAACCAAGGTGAGTAGAAACTGATCTTACTGGAAGGAGCTTTGGATTCATCCTGACCACTGGGGTTTCCTTCTCCTTCTGGGTCGTGAAGAGGTGGGTTTGATTTTCTTGGTGAATGGTGTGTTTAGCCCTTGTAGGTCTGATCTTTAGGAGTGTTCAGAATAAAGTCCATGAGATTCTCCATCCGCAGCCCCAGTGGCTCAGAGCTGGAGGCGAGAGGCAGAAGGCAGATGCAGAATTGTTAATTCCCTGTAGTGATCTGCAGGAGGAGCCGGCTGCTGACTCCCGAGGAGAAAAACCTCCACGTCCTCTCAGGTCCTCACTGTGGTTCCCTCATCCTTGCAGAGACTTGAATTTGCTTTTTGAGCATTTGTTCTGGTTTTGACTGCTCCAAACAGACCAATGTCTGTTCAGAGGGAATCTGGTGAGACAGAGCGGGACAAAGTGCAGGAGTCCCGTGTCTCGCGGCAGGCACTGGGACATGCAGTCTGACAAGGCTGTATCTGCAATGCTGAGTTTTTATTTGAATCCTTGGGGTCCGAGACTTACGGCATTGTCACCTGTAAGGGATTTAAGCGCTGCTGGATGTTGCTGTGCCACGAAAAGTACCTGTGCTTAGTGTTACAGCTGGAGTTGCTGTCATCCTCGGTGCTCCTGAAAGGAGAGGGTTGAGCTCGGAGCCGGCTTTAGGAACAAGCGGGGCTGTTTTGGCAGGGTCAGAGCCCTCGGAGTGGGAGGTGGTCTCGTCCCGGAGCCCCTGGGCAGAGCCGGAGGGATGCTCCCCACAGCGCCGGCTTCGCCGCCCGCAGCCACAGCCGGGATCGGCCCCACGGGGCTGCCTCTGAGGGGCAAACTGTGCCCTCACGGCGAGAGGCAGCTGTGTTACTGGGAAGTTATTTGGCGTTTACAGAACGGAACGTTCTCAGGGGAATTTCCCTGCCTTTCCCCTTGCCAGAAAAGAATTTCTCACCAACCCCCTGTAAAACTTAAGAGAGCTTTAAAAAACTCTGCGAATCGCACTCGCCTCTACACAGGTAAACGAGCTTCACTGCTCTGCAAGCTTCTTTTTAGAGGCAAACGCAGAATCGAGAGCGAAAGCGGCGCTCGGGTGAGGGCGGGCGCCGGGACGCGAAGGCGGAGCCGGTGCGGCGACAGCGGGGGATCGGGATGGGCTCGGGGGCCGGGATGGAGTCGAGGGGGCCGGGATGGAGCAGCGATGTCACTTCCCCTCGCCCAAGAGGGGTCTTTCCCGCGGGCCGGTCTATAAAGGCGCTGCCGGCCGCGGGGAGCGGCGCGGTGCCGAGGTGCGAGGCGACGGCGCGGTGAGCGGAGCCGGTCCCGGAGCGCGGGATGGGGATGGGAGGGACGGGGAGGAACGAGGAGACTTTGTCTGCTTCCCAGCTTCTGTTCCTTCGAGACTGCGGTGGGCCGGGGTGATTCCCCTCCCCCGGGTGACTTCGTGCGTGGGTTGCTCAGGAGGGCTCAGAGCCTCCCCCCCGCAGCCGCTATAAGGCTCTGCTCTGTCCCTGCGCTGGGGAGAGCCGGCATCTCCCTCGGAGGAAGGGCTGACTCGGAGGAAAGCAGGCGAGGAAACCCAGTCTTTCCCAACAGCCCTTCCCTACCAGCCTTTACCTATCCGCGCTTCCCCATCTCCCTCCGTTTTAACGCTGGCCGGTTGGGTTGAACCTGCTGCTGCACAGAGGAGCTCCCGCCCAGCCGGCACCAGCTCTGAGGAACCCTCTCTGTCTCCCCAGGTTTCTGATCCCGGCGCTCGGGAGCCCTCGGAGCGATGCCACCCAGCCACGTGCCGAGTCTGAGGCACCCGTCCAAGGTAAAGGATCTCCTGCTTGTCAGGCTGGGCACGTGGGCTTTGGAAAGGAAAGGGAGGATAAACAAGCTGTGGGATTCATTCCTGTCCCGAGGGTCTGCGTTTCCAAAAAGTGTTAAAGATCCTAGGGAGCGTGCTTTGTATCTGTTAGTTTGGAAAATTCCCCTTCTGCTTCTTGGTTTGCAAAGGCGTCTCTTACAGCAAATGGTGGGGAGCTGGCAGGGGTGAAAGAGGGGAATGTGCTGGAGCTGCTTCAGGTCCTGAATGAGGGAAACTGCGTTCCGAAGGCATCACAAATGGGTTTGGGAAGGATGCTCCGCCACCTGGCATGGCAAAGGAGGGCAGCAGCTGGTCCTTGGGCTGGGAACAGCGCAGGGAGGGAGGAAATTTCTCCTGTCCACAACAATAACAAGTTCTGTAACAGCAGCAGCCGCGTTTGCTGTTCCCGCCTCTGCCCGAGGATGAGCTCAGGGCTCTTTGCGCTGTCTTTGCCGTAGTGGATGTTCCCCACTCTGCTCCTCCTGCTGGCCGAGCTCACCTGCGATGCCCAGCCCACGTACCAGTGGAAGGATGCTGTGACGAGAGAGAGGATCACGTGCCAGCAGTGCCCGCCGGGGACCTTCGTGGCACGGCACTGCTCCAAGGACAAAGGCACGGAGTGCGAGCCCTGCCCGGATCTGCACTACACTCAGTACTGGAACTACCTGGAGAAGTGCCGCTACTGCAACGTCATCTGCGGGGAGAGGCAGGTGGAGGTGCAGCAGTGCAACGCCACGCACAACCGCGCCTGCCAGTGCCAGCAGGGCTACTACTCCACCATGGAGCTCTGCATCAGGCACTCCGAGTGCCCGCCGGGCTCTGGCGTTGTGAAGCCGGGTGAGTAGCCAACGGGCACACGGTGCATCCTCACGAGGCTCTTGTCATGCCCCAAAATCCCCACCGGAGATAAAAATCAGGGACAAATACGGCAGCCAAACGCAGCAGCCAATGCTTGCCCATAGCCTGACCGACTTCCTTTTAGCTCTGGCACGGTGCCATCCTTGCTGCATGCTCCGGCTTCTTTTCCAAGGAGGAATTTGGTTGGGTTTTTCCCCAGCTATCACTCTGAAAGATTCTGAAATCCCCCGCAGCACACTTTGATGGGATGTGTCAATCCCAGTCACCTGCCGCAACAGGCAGAGCCAGGCTGTGACTTGGCCATCCTTGGAGCAGCCTGTTCCATGGGCAGGTGGGAAGGTCCAAGCTGCTCCTGATCCTTCATCAGCTTCCCTCTCCTTGCACAGGCAGCTCTGGAGCTGGGAATGATGATTATCTGGGCTGAAAAAGGTGGCTGATGATGTAAGGGCAGGGCTGGTGAATGTGTGTAGCTCTGGGGCTGGGTTTTGTGGTTTCTCATTGAGCAGCTGTGAGAGGCTGTGTTGAAAACACACAATGGACACACGGCCAGGCTCCAAATCCACAAAAAAAGAAAGCTTTGTTTTGACTCCTGAGTCTGAAACTCCATCTCCTTGTGTGATCCAAGTCCAAGATACTTTAGAAGATTTATTTTCCTGTTGATTTCCCAGTACAGATTTCTCTGGTCCTTTAGCTGCTCTAAACTTGTGTAAACTCATCAATCACCGAGGACCAGGCTCTGCCTGGAAACCACAGCAGGGGACAGCAAACCAGTGTGGGCAGCCCCAGCAAACCCAGCAGCATCTCGCTTCACACTTTAAAGTGGGGAGGCTTTTGAAATATGGAGGCTTTTGAAATATGGAGGCTTTTGATGCATGGAGTCTTTTAAGTCTTTCCATGTGTGGCATGGAGGAGCCCCAGGCTCACCAGCCAAAGGGAAAATATCTGTTGTCTTCAGCTGATGTTTTTGACTGAGATTTGGGGTTTAATTTTCTATAGAACATAACAAAATGCAGCAACACAGCAAAGGTGGGAGAAGATCTCCAAGCATTACAGAGAAAGACTTTGAAATTAAACATGAAAGTTGTCTGGAGGGTTGGCTTTAGGACTGAGGAGCCATGTAACCAAGCTGGGTACTTGAAGAGAAGCTGATTTTTTGTTATTATTATTTATTTTTTTTTTGAAAATGGCTTCTTGTGTGGGGATGATTGCACCCCACCTGAACAGCACAGCAAGGACTGGGTGTCCAGTGTGGGGAGCAGAGCCCTGGACCTGCCAGTGCTGGGGTCTGGGTGGGGAAGGTGGGGACTGGGGCTGTAAGCAGAGTTTGCTGGTGTTGTTTGGGTTGGGTGAGGGCTTTGATCCTTGTGTGTGTGATCCCCAAGCAAACCAATTCTTTGAGATTTCCTATTTGCAAACAGTGGCTCAGGTTTTGGGGGTTTTGGCTGGGAATCATAGAATGGTCCAGGTTGGGAGAGATCTGAAAGATCTGGGAAAGCCTAAAGGCAGCAAAAACCTAGAAACTGCTTGTAATTTGATTCATGAAGTGGAGGTGAAAGGGGTGGGAAATCTCCTGCCCTCAGAACACTTCCCTCTGCTCCCACAGAAAGGGAATGTTGCTTGGTGCAGTCCTGCCCGCGTGGCATCATCGCTGTGACACGAGGGAAGCGCTGGCCCGGAGCCAGGGCAGCAATGACAGTGCAGACAAGGACAGCTGCACTTTCACCTCCACAGAGACTTTTACTTTCACTTGGTCAGGAGCCTCTGGCTCTGGGAGGAAGGGCTCTGGGAGCCAAAGGGCTGGTTTGGCAGCTCAGCCACCAGCCTGGGAGGCGGCCTTTGCATAGTAGATGAGATGTCCTCTTGTTGTCCTCTCGTGCCTGGGGGCTGCTGACGATTTCTCAGCACAGGCTTGGGAGAAGGCTGGGGGAAGCACTGCTGTTTGCCCCACGTGAGGACACACAATTCCCAGGGAGATGCCGGCAGCGAGCATTTCCAAACCATCACCCTCACGCTCAGATGGTGCCTGGCATCATCCCCAGCTCTGCCTCTGCTCCCGTGCCCGATTGTCACCAGCGCTGCCGTTGTCTCCCCACGCACAGGTACCCCCTTTGAGGACACCCAGTGCCATGAATGCCCCCACGGCTTTTTCTCCTCCAACTCCAGCACCGAGCCGTGCCAGCCACACCAGGACTGTGAGCAGCAGGGGAAGGTGACCAACGTGCAGGGCAACAAGTACCACGACACTCTCTGCATGTCCTGCGGGCTGGGGAGAGGCAACAGCACACAGGGAACAGGTGAGCCACGGGCACAGCGTGCCAGGACTGATGCTGCCAGGGTGAGGGCAAACTTCCTCGTGACTTCTCCTGCTTAGGTGCAAAATGAGGTGAAATGGCTTGTAAAAGCATGGAGTGATCCATAATTAATAATAATTATGGATAAAATAGTTTGTCTCACTTCATCTCTTTCCAGTGTCAGTCCCATAGAGCAAGGACAGGGTTCTGGGCTCAAGCAAAGGTCACTGCAGAGTGAGAGCAAAGAGCTGACAGTGAAATCCTGCTGGATCCTACCAGGGGCAACTGGGGGTGCTGGGACAGGGGATGGCACCCAGCTTGGCTGCCAGCACGACTCCTGCACTCCCTTTTTCTGGCCTCACCTGCTTTCCAGAAGCTTTTATGGCAGCACAGCCTGGTCTTGTGCAGGTTGAGCAGAGCAGAGCCCAAGGTTCATCGGAGCTGAGTGGGGGGTGGATTTTGACCTGTCACGTGTAAAAGTGGTGTCAACCACGTCACCGTGATGGTGCAGACGTAGTGCTGAGCCGTGGCAGAGGTGAAAGCTTGGTCAGGAACAGCCAGTGGGCACAGATCAGAGAATCCCCAAATCCTTGGAGATGGAGGGGACCTCAAGGACCATCTGGTTTAACCTGTCTTGGCAAAGGAACAGGGGAGAGGTGCAGGGCAGAGAGGAAGGCTCCGTTCCAAGGGTGCTTTGTAACATGCTCCCTCCCCAAGTTAGGGGGTGAGAAAGGGACTGAAAAAACACCTCAAGGGCCCCCAAACCCATCTCATCAAGTGCCTGGAGAAACGAATTTCATGTGACTGGTCTGTATGGCAGTGTACCTTCACCAAAAGTTAAGCTTCCAAAAATATAATCAGTCATAAAACCATGGAACAGCCCAGGCTGGGAGGGACTTTGAAAATTTCATGGGAAAATGAGCCTGGATGAGATAATAGATTATCCAGTGCCATGTCCTGAAAACATGAAAAGTAACAGGGACCTCACCAGACCCAAGGGAGGTTGTTATGGTGTGAAAAAAAATGTCATTCTCCCATCAGGATGAAGCTTGGTAGAAAAGCTTTAATAAAGCTCACCCACAGGGTGGTCAGGCACTGAACAGGCTCCCCAGGGAAGTGGCCAAAGCTGTCAGGCATGTTGTAGGGGTTTTGTGTGGTCTGTGCAGAGCCAGGACTTGGATTCATGAACCTTGTGTGTCCCTCCCAACTCAGGACATTCCATGACTCTAAAAGATTTTCCTCTGTGGTGAGGGAACGTGGAGGTTTCCCCTCTCACCTTTCCATCCTCTCCTGGCAGCACCAGCGCAGAGATTTCTCCTCACAAAGCCTGACTCACACCGTGAGTTCCTGCCAGGAGTGTGATCTCCACACTGAGACTGGAAAGCTCCGTCACCAGCGGGATGCAGTGCCCGGGTGGGGGATGGCCAGGTCACAGCAGTGCCAGCAGCACGTGCGTCAGGCACCGGCCCCCGCGGCCACAGCAGCCCTCTGCAGATATTTATAGAGAGAGGAAGCTCCAGCAAGCAGAGCTGAAGGGTTTTTTTAGCTCCAGTTCATTATGATTCCTCTCAGGAGGCACACAGGGGCCTGCTCAGTGCCAACCCGAGCCTGAGCAGTGGAGATGCAGAGAGGGCAGAGCCTGAGCTCAACCCACCCCACTATAAGCAGTGAAACTGTTCTCCGTTTGCAGTGACATGAAACTGGCCTAATCTCTCCCTGATTGGGTAATCCTTTGGCCTTGGCCTCTTGAAAATCCTTTCTGTTTTCATTCCTTACGCTGAATGCGCTCCAGCAGCTTCCACCAGCTGGGGCCGGATCTGTCTCACCCCAGCGCCCCGACTGGGGCTGTGCTTAGGGCTGGTCCTGTCACAAGATTTACAGATCTGCTTGGGAAAACAGACACTTTCAGGGAAAAGAATGTGTAAATACTTACTGCAATTACTTCAGCCTTGTCTGAGGCTTTTCCCCTACTCCCTGACGGGGAGGAGCGTGGAATAGATACATTGAGTTCAGAACTTTTACACCTTGTTTTCCAGCTGCCCCCTGTTGGGTGTGTCCCTCATAGGAAATTCAGCCTTCCACTAGACCAGGCTGTTCCAGGGCCCGTCCAAGCTGGCCTTGAACATTTCCAGGCATTCACAGCTCCCCGGGCAGATGTCCCACAGAGAGCCTTGGCAGGCCTGTGCCCTGCTGCCCCACGTCCCTTTAACCTCCGGGCTGTTTCCCCCAGCAGCTGCAGAAGACGACGACTGCGACCAAGCCATGATAGACTTTGTGGTGTACCAGAACATCCCCGTCAAGAAGCTGAAGCGCCTGCAGCAGATCCTGGAGCGCTCGCCGAAGAAGCAGGCACCATGGACCAGGGCAGACATCCAGGAGAAATTCAGGGCTTTCCTCACTCACAAGAAGGAGGAGGACTCTGAAGTCACCAAGGAGCTGCTGGACGCGCTGCGCGTGGTCAAGCTCCACTCCATTGAGGAGAAGGTCCGCAAGCGCTTCCGGCTGCCCTGAGGGCATGAACTGGACTTTTTGGGTGCTCTTTGTTTTGGTTTTTGTCTTCTGAGGCTTCATTAATTTATTCATCTTTCCAAACATAACTTGAAAAGCAGCATGAGAGATGAGCGATGGAGTGGGGCCGTGCCTTGGCAGCTGCTTCACTGCTGATGGGATGGGATGGGATTTGGGATGGGATGGGATGGGATGGGATGGGATGGGATGGGATGGGATGGGATGGGATATGTGAGCACCAGCATCCCTTTGCCAGCAGCCAGGGCAACTCCTGGGAGCTCACCAAGTGCTGGCCACTGATTTTTCCAGCCCTTAGCAAGGGTCAATATTTTATCAGAAGAAAAACCTGCATCCAGGGTCATTATTTCAGAGGGAGAATATGGTTTCCTTTATAGAAAACTGTTTGACTTTGTTTTAGACTGTATAAGTTTGGGTTTGTTGGGGGTTTTAACAGTATTTCTCACAGAGGATTTGTATTTTTTTTGTCATGCTGTTGTTTGAGAAGGGAGTTTGCTGCTGAGGCACAGGAAGGGGGAGGATGCCCCAAACTCACTGGTACAGCTGGCTTGAAATTTATTTCTTGACTACCTGTTTTTATACCATGTATGAAACATATTTTCTAAAGAAAGAAACCAAAGAAGTTATTTTATCATACAGCTCTCTGTCACCAGAGTCCTTTCCTAGTCTCACTTGTAGGTGGTGTTGGGAGTCCCAGACCATCACATCTGACCCTGCTTACCCTTCTCTGTTTTTCCCACGTGCTTTTCCACATGTTGGCATCCCTGCCCATCCCTGCAGGGCATTGGAACAAGATGATCTTGAAGATCCCTTCCAACCCAAACCATTCTGGGATTCTGGGATCACACACCCCCAGCCACCCCCCTGCTCCCGTGAGCCGCGGCGAGGCTGCGTGCCAGAGGGATGCAGAGAGTTTGCCCTGGGATTTATGGCCAGGGTGACACTTGTGTCTCTTGGATCAGCCCAGCCGTGTCCCCAGAGCCCCAGCTCTGTCCCCAGAGCTGACTGTGTCAGCCAAGAGCTGGGCTTGGGCCAGTTGTGCTAACTGCAGGAGGTTTTTCTAAGCAAATGTTGCTTAGGGAAGTCAATGAGAGTGACCCCCCCCTGGTATTTTCCAGCCTGTAGCAACAATGTTGCAGAGCTACATTTTATGCTGTGAATGAGTTTGACTTTTTATAGCTCTTTTTTAGTGGAAAAGATGCCAGGAATAGTTTGTGGTTCAGAAGATATTTTCCCCCAGCTCGGAGCTGTTTAAAGCTCTCTGAAGTGAGTGCTATGTGAAGGTGCCCCCGTACTTCCCCCGTGCAAGGAAGCTGCGGGGGAAAGAAGGGAATTTTACCCTCCCAGAAGGGAATTCTACCCTCCCCTCGCTGCCCACAGAACATCCCAGGCTCTTTCTGCTGCAGTGACAAGTTAATCCATGGCAGTCTGGAGGACAGGGGATGATCCTGAGGGGCAGTGCTTTGCTCTTCACTGCTCCAGAGCCTGGGAGTCCCTGCACGTCTGCTCACACCTGCCTGGCAACACAGCCTTGAGCCAGTTCAAGCCTGGGATCCCAGACTTGCACAGTCTCACCCCAGTTTTGGGCCCTGAGGATGAAGCAGCTCAGTGATCCTGGTGTTCTGGGTCAGTTCAGCCAGGGAAGAAGAGAAGCAAGCAGCTGAAAAGCAGCTGAGGGGAGCACTCACCCCTCTGCATTGAGCCTGGGCTGATCCTGGGAATCCCCTCCATCCTGGCAATCTCCTCAAAGCTTCATCAAGCCTGGCCTTGAAATCCTTCCAAGATGAGAACTCCCCTTCCCAGTGCTCAGTTTTTACCATGTCTGACCTCTGTCCTCCCAAACTGCTTCATCCCAGTGGGATGCAGCTCAGTCCCTGGTGTCACTTACCCCGAGTCCCGTGGCAGGAGCCAAGTGCCACTGGCAGGGTCCAAGAGAGCTGGGGCAGGAGATGAGGGTTTCCATCGGAGCACTGTGAGAACTGGAGCACAGCTGCAGCTCTTTGCTCCAAGGCAGAGTGCAAGGCAGGACACCCAGTGCTGATGGGCTGAAGGCTGGAGCAGCCGGAGCCGCCGGCGTTGGCTGCAGCTCCTTGAGGGATTCCCATCCTGCTGCATTGCAGTTGTCCTGACTCAGCACGAAAGGTTTGGAGTCCTTGGTCTGAAGGAGAACAGGAATGGAGAGCTGTTAGTGCAGGAACTGCCCCCCACACCGTCCTGGCTTCTTCAAATATGTATTTACCAAGGGAAGTGAAAGTGAGGAAAAACAGGAATATTATCGGCAAGAAGCTGGATGCTGGTTTTTGTCGTTTAGTTGGGTGATTTTTCCAGAGAAAAAGGTGCCTTTTCTGTGTATTTCTTTTTGGTGATAAAGGACCTCAGTGCTGAGGTGGAAGTCCCTGTGGGGCCTGGTGGCTGAGCATTTCATGTTTTCCTTGGAGCTTCCTGCCGCTCTCACCAGGGAGAAAAACCCGGGGTGTCTACTGGAGGCCTCCAGCAGTTGTGCAGCAAGGCCCAAGGAGTCAGCTCTGTTCCCTGGGCTCCTGGTGAGCTGTGGCTGCTCTGGGGCTGTCCTGTGGCTCAGTGAGGATGCAGGTCCAACCAGGTGCTGGCAGAAGTGGAAGCAGAGCAGCTGTGATCCAGCCGTGCTCAGCACTGTCCTGCTGAGCAACGCCAGAGCCCAGCAGCTGATAAACACAGCCTGGGCACTGATCCTGCTTCTCCCAGCACCCAGCCTTCCTGGCCTGTAGCAGAGCCCAGAAACAGCTTTTCTGCTGAATGCTGATGCAGAGGAGGGAAGTTCAGGGTCCTTTTTATTATTTCAGGGGTTTTTATTTAACAATCTGAGCGCTCCATCCCACCTGGACACCAGTCAGCACAGATCCTTTGTCCCTTCAGAGTGGATGCAGCAGATGCTTTGACAGGCTCGCTCTCACACACAGCTTTGCCAGAGTTTATGTCCCAGTGCTGTGACTCTGAGGGTCACTCACCCCGTGCAGGTGTGGAAGGGTGAGGAGAGCCACCAGCTCCTCCCCATTCTGTCAGGAGGTGATGCCTGGCTGCCCCCTGTGGCCCTGACTGAGGCCCACCATGTCCGACCCTCCTTAGGGGACCGTGTGTGGCACCTTTGTGCCTTGGCAGGTGGCACTGGGGACCGCAGAGCTCAGCTTGGTGAAGAAGAGGGGGATTAAATAATGAGATGGCCCAGCCTGTGCCAGAGAGCTCCTCTGCCATGGGCCACTGCAGCACCGAGGGGCTGGCAGGGCACGATGCCCTGTGCCACCAGCAGCTCCTCAGCTTGGTGCCAGCTTTCCTTGCTCTGCCAGGGAATCTCCTGAGCACCCACGTGTTGTTATTGTGTTCAGTTCAGGGGATTTGGAGCCTCTCCTCAGGTCTCCTCTCAACCCCGATTGCCAAGTTAGCTGGAATTTCTGCACAGGGAATTTTCTTCTCACGTGGGCTCATAGGCAGGGTGACTGAGGAGGACCTTTCTGGTAAATATTAACCTTTATAAGGGTGGCCAAACACCCTGGCACGTGAGTCCTGCTGGGCTTCCAGGAAACGGGCTTTGCTGGAAAAGGCAGGATGAGCACCGTGCCAGCCCCAGCGTTCCCCACCTCCACTTCCACTGCCTGGCACCCAGACCACAGCAAGCACCGTCAAACCACCTGTGGCTTGATCATGAGGTATTTCACCTTTTCAGCTCATTGACATTAAGAGGATAAAAATCCCTTTTGGTTTCCCCTGAAGTTTCCAAAGCCCGGAGAGAGAAGAGGAAGAATCAGCAGCCTGAGCTTTTCCCTGATGGTTTAAAAGACTCTTTTGTCATAAGCGGTGGCAGAGGAGAGCACGTGGTAACATCTAAAAGTAGATGCAGTGTTATCCCAGGGTGACTCAGATATTTAGCACACAGAAGATAATTTTCCAAACGCTACAAGCATTTTGCTACATAAAAAGCCAAGCCCATGCTGTTCTCCACGCCAGGCTTCTCCCTGCTGTTAAATGCTTGAAACATGTGGGTAAAAACGTGGCTGAAATCCCACAAATCCACTGAGTTGATTTAAAGTGCTGAGGTGGGTTAGGTCAGTGCCATGGGCTCCTTGGCCACCTGTTACCACAGCCAGGTGTGGCAATGACTCAGGTGGCGGTAATGCCTCAAATCCCGGAGCACTGAGAGCAGGAGCTGACGTGCTCCCAACCTGCTCGCTGCAGGAGCAGTTGGGACACGTCCCTCTTCAAGGAGAGCACTGTGCCGGCCCAGCTGCAAAGCTTGGAATGGGGTCAGGGAATGACTAACCTCAGTGTAAGGAGTCAGAGTGAGTTTTTCTAATGGCTCATGCCTTGACCTCCAAGGGTGGATTGATAGAGGAAACCAAGGCGGGGGGGCGGTGGGGGATTTTTCAGGTGTGCAGAGAGGTGCAGAGGGGATGAAACCAGTGCAAATGCATAATCCATCTTGTCGAAACAGCCTGCAGCCCTCTTAGCCCTGAGATTGCACCTTGTCATACACAAGACAGGTAAATTCACTGTCCTGCCTGCAGATTTTGCCACTCTCTCCTGTTGCTCAGCACTGACAGTGGGCTGAGCCCTCCAGGCTCTGTGGGAGAGGGGGCTAACACACGTTTAGGTGTTGCATTCACCTATCACTGTTCCAGAGGTGCCAATTTTATCTTCTTTGGAAGCACACTTCTATTCTCCTCCTGATGGTAGCGTTTTCCCTTCAGGCTGCAATCCTGTGTGATGTGCCCAGGCAGTCCCTGCTGGGAATCGTCCCTCTCAGCAGTCACCCATCAGTGGCACCAAATTTCCTGGTTCCAGGGCTAGAAGGGGACAGTGCCAGCCCTGCTGGAGAAGCAGAGGTGAGCCTGAGGAACTCAGTCCTGTCCTAGAGCAGGAGCAGAGAGGGCTGAGATGTGCAGGGCAGCCCAGCCTGTGGGGCAGAGGACGTGGATGCCAGGTGTTCTTTTCCCACAGGTCTCACCTGATTCTCTGCCCTCATTTCTACCCCTCCTCAATTTATTTTTGTTCCTTTCGGTGTTCAAGGAGCTTCCTAAGAGTGGGGAGTCTCCAAAAGTGAGCAAGAGAAGGCACAGGAGGAGACCTGTCCCAGATGGGGCCAGGGGGACACAGGGGAACTGAGGGGTGAGGAAGAGTGAGGCCCCATGACAAGTTGGTGTCACTTTGGCCAGGTGAGGAGATGGATCAGAGGCTCTTGGGCTGAGTGGGGCTCATACCATGGATCTGCATCCAGAGCTGGGTGAAACTCTGCCTCCTGAGCACATACCGTCTGTTTTTAATGGAAAGAGAATTTTTGCCTCGCACTGACCAAAACCAGAATCTGACTGATAAATCCTTATGATGAAACTATGAAAACTTCCATGAAAAACAATAAAAAAGGAAACAGTTTGGTTTGTCAATATAGTCCTACTAAAGAAGCTCAAACACATTTTGGTGACCTAATGACCCTACAAGTGCTGCTGGAGGGTCACCAGTTTAGAGCTGTGTCTGGCCTCGGGGTGCAGGAGGGGCTGGGGGGTCACTCTCCACCCTCACCTCACTGTCCTGTGAGGTCCCCAAAGAGCTTTTCCGTCCCCTTTGTGAAATGGCAGAGTTAGAACTAGATGGTCTTAATTGTCCCTTCCAGCTCAAACTGTTCTGTGATTCTATGAAATGGGATGATCTTTCCAGGTTTGACATTCCAAAGGTGTTGAGATGTCTTTGGAGTAATTACCTTCCAGAAAACCAAATTATTGCTGCCTGCTGCTGAGTAAGTTGAGAACGGAAGACAGGGACTTTTATCACCATCTCCTGGAGTAAATTCAATTATTCAGGAATATTTAGTGCTCAACAGACTTGCTCAGACAATACTGTACTGCTGAACCAACCATTTAAAAGGCAGCTAAAGAAATACTACCATGAAAATGTTTTTTTTTAACAAAAACTTGGATTTGGTTTCTTGTGGTAGTTATGGAGTACAATGCTGTAGTTTCCAATTCTTCTTAAGAGTTTGCTTCCAAGGTAAATTCTGTCATCCTCTCCTGTTGCTCAGCAGCTGACAGTGGGCTGAGCCCTCCAGGCTCTGTGGGACAGGACTCAGGGAGTGCTAACGCACATTTAGGTTCACTATTCTAGAGGTGCCAGTTTTATCCACTGTTGGGACACCTCCACAGGACAGCTGGGTTTTGCCCTGAGAGGTTTAAAGGGTCACTTAGAGAGGCCTTTGCTCTCTGGTGACCAGTGACAGGGCCTGAGGGAATGGCTGGAGCCGTGTCAAGGGAGGATTAGGTTGGATATTAGGAAAAGATCTTTCTCCCAGAGGGTGGTTGGCATTGGAACAGGCTCCCCAGGGCAGTGATCACAGCCCAAAGCCTGAACCAGAGCTCAAAGACCGTTTGGACAATGCTCTCAGGCACATGGTGGGATTTTGGTACATCCTGAACAGGGGCAGGAGTTGGATTCGATGATCCTTGTGAGTCCTTTCCAGCTCAGGATGTTCTGTGGTTCTAGTTGCTCAGACATTGTTTGGCTCCCCTGACCTTGCTCGCAAGGTCCTTGGCCTTTACTGATCAGGTCTGGGCACTGCCTCCTCTTAGCTGAATAAAATTAGAATATATTAGTAAACCTTTAACTTCAAAGAGTTTTCTCAGTAACAAAGCCATAGCCACAGCTATGATATCCATACACAACACTCTCTCTGTTTAGGACTATGAGCTCTTGACGTGTTACTGTCTGAGACAACAGGAGTCTTCCCCCAGCAACTCTTTGTTTACCCTAGAAAAACAATTTAATTACACAATATTTAGGGAAAGAGGGCAGAAAACCCGCTGTGGCTTAGTGACTAAGCAGTACTGGGGGATCCCAGACCTCACAGTGTCACGTGGGTATGGAGAGAATCGAGGTCTCTGTGTGGTGTCCTTTGTCACGGCTCACCCAAGCATCACCCGGGGCCATGCAGTGACCAGGATCATGTGCTTGGTCTGAACGTGGAGGAGCTCCAACAGTCTAGTGACGGAGCTCTATCATGGCAGTGGAGCTGGGAGAACTGATCATTTTCCTATGGAAACACAAGGAATGACAACTTCCCAGCTATGGCTGTGAGGACAAGCTCAGCGAGGATGTGTGTTGGGTGGTCAGTGCTGCTGAGCCTCAGGCATGAGGATTTCAGGGTGGTTTTGAGTGGGAAGTGTAAGACACCAGATAAAGAGTCCAGATTGGCTTCAGGGACTTGATCCAACGTGTTTGGTCAGCCTCGGTCAGATCACACAGATTCCCTGCTGCTGGTTTCTATTCCTGTCTCTCTCTACTTCCTTCTGTGATACTGCAGCTTGGCAGGTGATTTATTGGACTTCTTTTAATCTTCCCAGAAGCTAAGATTACAGCTCTTTAGCTGGAAAACTTGGGAGATAAGAATAGGAGTGTACATTTCCCGCTCCACAACGGTGAACCTGAAAAATCACCTGCAAATATTAAGCCCAAGTTCTCCTTTCAACCAGTTTCATGCTGTTGTGTCTTGTCATGCCGTGGAACAACCTTGCTTGTGATTCAGCACCTCTTGCCTGCAGAGATCCCCTGCCCTTTGACACACCACATGTACTCACAGGGTACTTACTAGTCTTTCACAGCTGGTGGTGTGGGCTATCCCATGATCCTGCCTCTTCTCATGGCATGGAAATGAGCTGTCAAAATTTCCACCGCTCTCGGGATGTGGGTACAGCCCTGGGAGAGCTTAATCCGTGCTGCATGGGATTGGTTGGTTTTGGTTCAGTTGTCCTTTCCCGGGGGCCACAGCTGCCTTTGCTGTGCCCAGTGCTGTCCCTGCAGGGCAAAGACCTGCTGGAGGTCAGTGCTGGGGGTTTATGTGTAACTGCCAATATCTCAGTTAAAAACAAGCCTTGTTTGTGTGAGGACCCGAATCTTTCAACAGGGCAGGGTACACCTTAATACCCCCTTGTTCCCCTGGCAGAAGAGCCCAGTTGAAAGCCCTTGGTCACAAAACCCAGCAGAAGCTCAGCATGGAGCTGAATTCAATGATCCTCGTTGGTTGTGCCCAACTCAGCACATTTAATAATTCTCTGAAATACCGAGTTGCCCATTCATTCCTTTGCCTGTTACTGTTACAGGCAGTGAGGAGGTGCTGCGCCTAACACCAGCTTCTGGGAACAGTAAATCCCTTGTTCCTCCTTATGACTGCCTAATAGAATGTTTTTTATTCTCTGTGGGAGTCTGGCTGAAAAAAAAGAAAAAAATTCTAATGAAAATCTCCAATCAAATCCTATCGGTTCTCTGACTTCTGAGAACTGGCAGAGGAGTTCCTGGCTATGAGCTGAGACACAACAGAAACAACTCCAGACTTTCCTGTTTCAGCAAAACACTTAAGAATACACTTAATTTTACATTAATTTAGTTTGCACTCAGAGAAGTGCTTCTGGGATGTGCTGAATACAGATGGCTTAAGGCTACATGGGGTCAGAGGCTTGGGTTAGTTCCTCCAAATGTTTAGCATGAAATCCATTCAGCTGAAGGATATACTCTTCAAATGATGGAGAATAATAGAATCCCAGAATTCCGCGTTGGGAGTGACCTCAAGAATCATCTAGTCCAACCTTTTTTGGCAAAAGCATAGGCTAGATGAGATGGGTCAAGCACAAAAAGAAGTTACTACTCATGAATTAGCAGTGTTAGTGAGAATACTATGCAAAGGTCCAGCAAGGGTTTTGTTTCAAGGAAAAGATTCTCTGTGCTCCTAAATGAATATGTCCACTGCCTCACTTTCAGAGCTACCTCGGCTAACACGTGGGAAAGGTGGGACTGCACAGACATCCTCAAGAAAGATGTGAGGAATGTGGCATTCAAGAGGATACTCTTGACAACATGGAAATGTTGAAACTCATTTGACATCAGCAGCTTTAAGGAAAAAGTGCAACCAAGAAGGAATGAGGAGGCTCCTGCCTCCTGATTTTGTGTTTAAAAAGAATGTCAAGTAGAATTCCAGCACTGTGTAGTTAGCTGCCAATGTTCCTTCTCTGCTTGCTTCCAGTTGACAAGCATCTAATTTATAAAAAACCTTTAGGCAATGTTTTTCCCCCGTGTTATTACATACTCTACTGCCCACGTTTTCTGGACCAGATCTGTGTTATTTTTCCAAGAGGTCTGAGTTTTTTTGTACTAGTTTGTTGCTTTATCAGGGGTTTTAAGCATCACTCCCTTCTGATGTAATGGGTGAAGGCTTTCATGGTATAAGTCGTGCAAATGAAGTTATTTGAAAGCAGACACTGCTGAGAGCTGGAACTAGATCCTCGTGAAGGCAGTTTGGCCATAAAAAAAGCTTGAATGTGTGTAAAGAAATTAATGGAAAGCCCCCAGAAGTTGTCATGGAAGCTGATTTTACCAGAGGAGCAGAGAAACAACTGCCTTAGGGATTACAGAAGCACAAAGAACAAAACCCAAGGGTAAAGGAAATGCCCGAGGTCAAGTAAATAATAACTGGTGTTATCCACCAGGAATGTTTCACATGGGATTTCCAAGTGGTATAAAATTCAGTGTAAAAAGCACCTGCTCCACTTTTTCTAGCATCCATTGTAAGCGCTCAGCAGAGAGGAAAAGCTCTTGACACCTCACCACTGCCCCTTATCTCTCAGGAGAGAAATCTGAGGCAAATTGGAGTAGAAAACTCTGCCAGGAGGGAATTTTGAGAGGTCACTCAGCCTAGAACCTGTGTGCGTGGCAGGGGCAATTCAACCTGTCTTCATTCATTGTTCAAATCGGTTTTGGGAAATCTACAGGCAAATACTCAGGAGTCTGAAAACAGCCCCAAAGCTGAAGGGAAACTGAGCCTGTGGTGCTGCTTTGGGTAAAAGCTGAGGAGCAGCAGGAGAGCTGGACATGGAGACAGAATCCACTGTTCTTCATGTGTGGACACTGCTGGCTGTGGCTGCCAGGAATTACTATCCACATCAATCAGATTTTTTTATTTAAAGGGATATTTGTCAAGTGACAGTACCCCTCTGCCTTTCTCTAGAAGTTCTCTCCTTGACACCACTTGCCAGGAGAGACATCCCAGGATACTGTTAAAAATCCAGTGAAATGCCTGGATCAATTCAGAACCCTCCAAAAGTACTTTAGGCAGGTTTCTAGCTAAGCCTTACATTTCCAAACCTGTCCTAGTAGGTCAGAGTCATTTAATCAAGAACACTTCTGGAAATCATGAGTAACCCAACAGTCTCATACACAGCTAAAACATCACCGCTGAAGAGACTCATTCAAGATTGTGATCTGTATTTTAACAGCAGACCCGTTTCCTAAACAAACTGCTGGATTTGCTGCATGTGCCAGCAGCACACAAGCAGGATGGTAAGGAAGAAGAGACTGAAAATAACTCAGTTAGCAATAAAACCCTCCTATAGCACTGGATATGAAGTCCACTTCTTGATGATGGCTTGATTTCAGTTTAGCAGAGTAGGAAGGGGGCACAGACCTTAAAGAGTCTCTGCTCCACTTTCTGAGACAAATGTTAGCAGCCAGAAAGCGGAGTAAGATGCTGGAAAACTCAGTCTGATTTGTCTTGGCAATTTCTGTGGTTCTGTGGGATGAAATGTTATGGGAAGTGGGATGAGCTCTGACCTCAGCAGCAGTGCAATGCAGACCCTCAGTGCACACGTCACGGCTGCCTGGCGTGAGGACTGGGTCAGACCAGCCAAAAGTGCTGTCATTCAGTTCCTCTGCCTCCTTCCAGAGCTCCAAATGAAGATGGAATTGCCAGCACACAGGCATCACCGGGACTCAAAGATTCACTGGGATTCTAAATGCTTTAGAAGTGGTTGTTTTGTTTTTTTTTTAGCTCTTGCCTCCTGCTGCTACCAGCTATTGAATGCTTGTGTAGGAAATTCCAGATGGGTCAGAGAAATGTAATCATCTGCCAATGCTCAAATAAGGCAAGTGGGATTCTCTGCTGAAGTTATTTATTCTTACCTTTATCTCATGGACAGCATGCCAAAGGAAACAGGGATTGCAAAGTGTGGATAATCAATCTGTTTCCCTTGGGAAGATGAAGCATCTCTTTAGGAAATTTCATTGCTGTGAATAGGCGTGGGCAAAACAGGTCCAATGCAAATATATCAAAAATCTGGAAAACTGATTAAATTTGAACTTTGAATTCAGAAACATTCTTGCTTTGTTTGAGGCCTGACAGAGGGGTCACTTGAAACAAAAAACAAACAAACAAACAAAAAAGGCATTTTAAATAAGTCTGTGCTCTCAGTAAGTATAAAATGTGACAAATCATTACATTTCTGATCAAAATATAAAAAATTGTCCCATCTGCTACTGCTGTGGAAGGTCACTAGGAATTAGAGTGAGCTTTACACCGGTGGTTTCAGAGAAATCCCCCCTGATTTGTTGTGGCCAGAGCACACTCATACATACCTATCCCAGCTTGGGCACGTCTCTGGGAAAAGGACTCTCCCACGCCTGAGAACTTGGAATCCTGAGGTCAAAACATCGGTTTTTGAGACCCCCTGCTGATATGGACCACAAAAGAGTTTTGTTTTGTCCTTTCTGGTTTCCCAGGAGAAAAAGAGAGCAAGAGATCTAAAAATAATATGTGGAAATCTTGGAAAACCCCTTGTGTCCTAAAGAGTAGACATTTCCAACTATTTGACTAAAGTGTTTTGACTCTCAGCAAGGTGCTTTTGTTCATCAGTTTTACATCTTCAGTTTAACTGTCAGTACCAACTCTGCCAGCCAAAACAGCCAGAGCCACAAAGTCACCCTGAAAACACTTGGGCTTTCCTAGTGCTTCCCAAGAGCCCAGTGAGAGAGATGCTCCTGATAACCAAAGGTCATTGGTTCTCCAAAACTTCAATACTCTTGAAAAATCTCAGCCCTGCATCACATGCAGCACCCAGCCAAAGTGCCACTTCCTACAGTAGGTGAGTGATTTCCAAGGGATCCTCCACATTCACTGAACACACAAGAAAAATGACTGGGCCATTAGGTCTGAAGGAACCTGACTTCTCTTATTGATAAGCAAAGATTCTGCTCCTCAGTTTGCAATCACCTCCACTGACTTCATGAGCTTAATGACACAGCCCAGCTGCCTTTGTGCTTTGACCCAAATGTGAGCGAATGAATAATGTTATCTCTCAAAAAACAACTGCAATGAGTTCCAGGCAGAAAATTTAGCAGAAAGTTCTTTGACAGATTCCAACTAAGAGACTTTAAAGTCATACTGCAGACTGGCTCAAGTACAGCTTGAATAAAGGCCACACCATTATGTCAGCAAACAGCACAGAACATTCACCAGTGGCAGGAATAAATAAAACAGCAGACGAGCAACACCAAATTGCCAAATCACCACAAAATTCACGTAAAAACTCATATTCAGGGAAATGATATATCAGCAGATCTAGCTCAGTGCTGATGTAATCACTGAGCACTGTTTGTCTTTTGAGTGCTGCCTGTTTTTTCCTACAGTTCAAAAAACAACCCTAAGGGCTAAATACTGCTATTCCCAAACACCAGAGTTTCAGCCAGGGAAGCTCAAATAAGTAGGAAGTTTTATTGCATACTGATTTCTCCCTGCCTAGAGGTTGTTTTCAGCTTAGAAATATCACAGAAAGGGGCTTGATTCACTCCAGTGACAGAAGATCCCAATTATTCTTCGGATTAAGGAGAATGCATAAAGAGACTGGTAGTCAGAGCAAGGCAGTGCTTCTGGAAACTGTGTCCTGGTAGGAATATCCATTTCAACCGGCACAGCTGGATTTCATTAGGTATTTTCCAGCCTTAGCAATTCCATGATCCAATGACACCGAGCGATTTTCCACCGTGCTGGTTTCCACATCTGCTTTTACCACAGGTCAAAGTTATGAATCAACATCCCGAGTGAAAATCAAGTTCTAATCAACACTGTCTCTCCCCACTACACAAACAGCAGCATAACAGGGCCAGCAACACCCTGCAGGAACACGGGCCTGGAGCAGCAAGGATCTTCACAGCTAGGAGGAACAGCCTGGGGGATGGCTGTTCCTCCCTTTCCACATTCACCTACACATTCACCTTCAGGAATTCCTTCATGTCACGGCCTTCAGCCTGTCAGACTAACAAACCAGGAATCACAAAGTAAGATAGTAGAAAATGAAGTCCTTTGCATCGGCAACAATGTGTAGCTCGCTACATAGGATGCTCCGAGGCCAATGACAATACTTAATGTAAGAGATTCCCACCCCCCACCCAGTTGGAATCCTTGGCTCAAGTTTTTTTTTTTTAGACATAGAAAGAGAGAATTTGTCTCCAAACTCAGGAAAGAATCAGGTGTAATAGGAATCCAGTGGATCACCTCCTTTAAAGGGAACACAGAAAGTGTGTGTGGAAAGAGACTGTCCATTTCTTGGCTGGCTGGGGGTTCCTACGTGATGTCCTTCTTCCTCGGGGGGCGGTGGATGTTTCTCACCACGCACTTCACCATCCACTCGATCCCTTCGTTCACCCCTTTGCTAAGGAAATAACACAAGCAGACAAGGTTTTAAAAGAACCCAACAACAAGAAGCAACAAAGAACAGAAACATGGATTGTATAGGCCCTAACTGAGCTCTTACATGAGGAAGGGAAGGGCTCTACTCACCCCATAGTTATTTGTTGGCATTTCTGTGTTATTTCTCATGCAGGCAAACAATAGGGATCTGATTTATTTTAGCTCAGCAATATATGTCTCCATCCTCTATTTTTCTGGTATCTGTGCAAGCCTACACCCAACTTAGTCACCAACTCTGTGGAAATCTTGAAGTGAACAAGCAGTAAACCCACCTGACAGCTGGTTTGAGGTTATTCTGCCACAAACCTCACACTAGTTGTATAACACTTTGCAATCCTGGTTTCAGCTTTCTGTAATCATCTGTTCTGGGGCTGCCAAGCAAGTCACCACCTTGCTGGTCTGCACTGCTCCCCAGCCATGACGTCCATGAGTTATTTATTCTTTTAGTGCAAGTTCTAACTGGAATTTTGAAAGGAAATTCCACACAGATCGAAACTAGAAATGTTTGTACAAAAAAAGCACAACTGCAAAGGTTGTTTTTCATAAGGTTATTATCTACTACTTCTCTTCCAGTCAGTGCTTGAACATTCTTCTTGTGGTCATTCACTTGCTTAATGGCATGTGATTTGTAGCAATGCAGACAACAGACTCTTGTCACACTTCAGGAAGTTTTTGTTATCCTTTGCAGTAGCTTGTATGATAATACAGAAAAAAAATCAAAGCTCTAGATTCAGCCCAAGCAGTAATTCAGTCAGGAGTGTTTCCACCACCTGGAACAAAACTTTTGACTTGATGCCAAGTATCATTTTTCACTTAAAGAACTGAAAGCACAAAGAACGAAAGTACTGAGAGACTGGATACGCAATAATGATGCTGAGGTATCAAGAATGCAGTGGGTTGGCCAAGGTCGTGGCACACAGCTGTGTAAGCCCAAATTAGGGTCTGTTTTAGTCATCAAATTTTAAACCACGGCCAAACCCATGTAAGAGGACTCCTGGAGACTGTGATATCATCCCCAAGACAAAGCTCATTTGTATGCCAAAGAGTAGGAAATACAATTATGGTAGCAGCAGTGGAGCACCACTCCTTTCTACAGCAGAGGCATCAACAGCTGCTTTTTTAATAGACTTCTGACCTAAAAGCCAGGAGCTGCAGCAAACCAGCATCTGCAAGGATTACTGTGCAAGGAGAAGAGATGATAGAGAACAACAAACGTGCCTCCAAGTCCTGCTGCTCTCAGCCAGCAGAACACTTGCACTGTGTTTTACAGGCAGGATTTACACATGAACTTAATGAGCTGGTGCAAGTCCAAGGCTCTCCAGCAAGTGTCTGTCAGTGCTGGAAGGAAGAACAGCTCCCTTTCAAGACTTAATAACTCCTGTGGTGCTGCTCTGTGTGTGACACCCCACAGATGCTCAGCCAACCAATCTCAGTCTACCCCTTCTCATACTCACCCAGTAAGGGCTGAGCAGGCTTGTGTCAGGCAGTCTCTCTTCCCAATTTTGTTAATGCAGTCACTAAATGCCGTCTTGATGTCAGGTATTGACAGACAAGTCTGCAAAGAGAACCAAAGTAGAGCTTGTTAGTGCTACAAGACGTGGGGAGCTTCCACAATGAATCCCACCATGACTGCAGTCCTGCTTCAGTCAGGATGGCAGCGCTGTGAGGTTAAACCCATTCACCCACCCACCAACACAGCAAATTCACCTCTCTGCAGTCCAAAGAAATGAACATATTTTTTCACCAAAGAGAATGCAGTTTGCTGACAGTACACACATGCTGACTCACCTCCCTGATCCTTAAATCTGTACAGTTCTAAGCAAACAGTCCTGAAAATGAGCACAACCTGCACCCTCAAAGGATATTATCCCCTCCAGGCTGCTCAACAGCTTGTGTTTACCAGAACACTGCAAGAGCTTTAATATTTACAGAGCCTTTTGAAACAGTGTGCCTGCCACAAGCCCAGCTGACTCTTTGCCAGCATCCTGGGCACTCTCACAAAAAAGGCTCTGATTTTTCCTCAGTTCTCAGCACATTCCTTGGCATTACAGCCAAGACCCAGCAGCATTTGTCTGTTTGCATTCAGAGAAAACACTGACAGCACTGAATGCAGCAGTTTTCTGATGCCTGCTGTCACTGGGCTCTTGACCCCCAGCAGGTCCTGAACTTCTGTGAGGCTGCCAGGAAACAATAACACAAATCATAACCCCCCAGTAAACCAGTGGATTACTTTCCTCACATAAATCATGGTGTCACCACAAAAATTTCAAAGCTACAACAAAAGCAAACCTGCCCAACTTAAGTCTGGACTTGCACCTCCCAGAGCACTCAGTGCTCATTTTCTCCTCAGAAGCCTTGGACAAACCATTTAAGCACTTCAGCTAGCCACAAGCCCATCCTTCCTTCTCTCTGCAAAGACATTCTGGACCTTCAACAAGTCTCAAATACATGTTTTGAAGTCTCAAATACATGTTTTGAACCTTCAGTCAGGCCCACATACGTGTTTTGGACAAATGTTTACAAAAATGCCAAACTGAACCCTTGTGAGTCCCGAGGATTGGCCAAGTGGACGCAAGCTCTGAGAGAACAGAAATGTGAAAGCTAATGTTACCAGCCATCCATTTGAAAAACATTGATTCTGGAGAAATTAAATATAGGATATTTTTGTGAACAACAGAAGTAGATTTAATTTCTTTTATGTAGGAAGGGATCTTAAGAAATGCAAGGAGTTGCATTTACAAGGAGTTTAACAACACCCACTTCACCCAGTGCCCTTGACTCCATTAACTGTGCAACGTTGGATGACCTCAGCTTTTCTTATGACCTCAGCTACATTTTAAACTTGCCCTTTCATTTAATGACCTGGAAACCATATAAAAAAATGTTACAGAGTTACAGACATCATTCCAGAGAAGCCTCAACAATTTAGGTCAGGATTTTTGACAAGCGAAAAGTGTGCAGTTCATACAGGTGAGCTGTTAGCCACAGGATAAACAGTTAATTAAAAAAAAAAAACAAAACCCAACAACAATTATTAACTTCAAAGGGAGTCAGACTGGACTTGGGAGCTGGAATTCAAACTAGTAGGTCTGGAAGATGGGCAAGAAATTACTACCAACCAATCATCCTCTCCTGGTTTGTAAAAGCTGCTCCTTTAGCCTGGTATGGTGTCCACTGCCCAGTAAGAACGGCAGGTCCAAATACTTCCCAGTTTAACCCAAAGCTCTGAACAAAATGAATTACCCAACAACTAGGAAGGAGAAGCAGGAGCTGGTAATTTTTCACATCTTTGGTTTTTTCAGTCAATGAGACTTGGCAGCGGAAAGGTTAAATCGCAAGGCAGCTGAAATTGAGCAAATGTTTCTTGAAATATACTTTAAGCTTCTCAGAGTTTAGTATCATTGTATAATTATATACTTTTTGAGTATATCCTTTTCTTCTTCTTCTTGAGCCTACCCTTTCCTTCTCATTTTCTGAATGATGATATATTTTAAAATATTTTAAAATAAATTAGATAAAGTGTTCAAGATAGGAAGTAACAACAGAGAGCCACAGTCATGCTGTCCTCGATTCCTCAACTTCTACTTGCATAGGAGCAAAGCAATCAGGCAAGGAACTTCCCACCACCAGCAGCAGGCCAGAGCACCTGCACACACCCAGCAGCACAGAGAACCCACATCCTTCACCCTGCCCATCCTTGAAGCCTTTAAGAGTCCACTTTTCCCAGTGCAGCTGATCATTACAGCTATTTTTATCTCCCAATATAAACCATTGTTATAACTTCCCTTTCCCACCTTCTGATAAAGCTGTGGCCTGCCCCACCTTTCACACAGTTGCCCAGCCATGGCTTTCAATGGAAATCTGCATCAGAAAGAGTTTTGCTTCTGAGGAGACTTTGCACCATCCACACTGTCACAGCAGGATGCCGCTGCATCACCCATCCTGTTTTGAGCATCATTTTCCCCTTGGGATGCAGTAGAGCAGCACAGCTAAAGGGTAACACCAAACTACCAGTGCCTTGTTTTAGTGTTCCAGGGAAAGCCATGAACTGCAATCTCATGTGACAGAGGGGATGAGGCAGATTATCCATCACTTCAGCAAGGGCCATCTGAGCTTCTCATGCTCAGGGGAAAATGTCAGCTGTGGCTTCCAAGTTCCCCTTCTCCCCAGGAACATTACAAAATATTTGTTTACAGATGTCTTCTGTTTCTCAGCTGCAAACCCATAACCCCGGGGCAAAGAAAGGAAGCTGGAGCTGTGATCACATCACCAGTGCCCCTTCCAACGCAATCCTCAGTGACCTCCCAGAAATGATGGTATCTCCCAGCCACTTCCCAGGAACCTCACACACAACACATGACGAGCCACATTTCCACCTCAGCGCCCCCAAAATAACACACTGTCAAACACCTTTCGATGAAGGCTCCTCCAGGTATAATCTAGCCAGGACTGAAGCAAACTCCTTCTATGAAGGGTTCAGAATAGCATTACCCAAAGTAAGGCTCAGCAGTGGCTGAACCTAAAAATCTATCAAGCTTCAAGGCAAGTTTTGGCCAAAAAAGGTTGTATTGTAAACCTTTGAGCATTTCCCAAATCCACTGGAGCACAGACAGTGCTGCTGCCTGGTCTCCTGTCAGGATAAAACCAGAAGCATGGATAAAAACCTCAAGAAGAGGCTCTTCAGTCATCTCAAGAGTAATCAACCATCAGAATGGAACTAAAACAGAAACAACAGCAAGGTGGATTGCCTAAATAAAACTATTTTATAAAAAGTCTGACTCACCTGACCTGTGCTGTGAGGCTACCCTTTTAACGAGTTTGTTTTAAACTAGAATTAAAGCTTCTTTAAATTTAAAGAAGGAACAGTATAGCCTCAATTTAAACCATCTTATTTAAATGAAAACTCATTTTACAGGGAAGCTGTGGTAGGTCTTCAGTTGGAAAGTAGAATGGTTTTCATGCAGAAGATTTATCTTCTAACAACTGTGTGGAAATGAGTATTCTGCTACTCATCATGCCATCTTCCAAAGGCACGAGGAGGCTTTTCAACAGTCTGGAGATTTCAAATTAAATTTCCAAAATTTATCTTTAGATGAGGATGGCAAAACTTCCTCCCAGACATGGATCATCATACAGCACCCAGTCATTTTCAGATTGTTAAATTTCAGATGCTATTTTTGACAAGTCACGTTTTTCCAGTATTTTGAATAGTGTTGCATAATGAGCCATTCTATCCTCAAATGGTAACAGTTCATTGTAAAGCTTAGAAATATATACCTGCAATAAACCTTTCAGCAGCTGCACTCACATCAAAACAGCAAATATCGATTTTTATATTGCTATTTTTTCTGCAATAAGCCATATTTTCAGAAGTGGCATTCTGAGTTGAAAGGGAGTTCACAGGAATTAGTAGGTATTCGATATTTTATTTCTCCTACAAAGCAATAGTTCCTTTAAAAACCCAAACAAATTCCTTCCTCCAACACACATTTGACTCAGTTTTTAAATTATTTATAAAATAATTCAGTTTGAAGCCTCTGTTGAACATAGAGCATTCTCCTGATACCATAAAATATCACATTCATTATTGTGAGAATTAGAATTGGTGTTTTTGCAGTCAATTATCATATTTCATCCCCTGGAATAACCAAATACCACTCATGCTTGGCAGTGCTGAGAGGACACAATGTACCCTGGGGTTCACAGCAGAATTCTTGACAGTTTATGCAATTCCAGGTGGCATCAGCACTTTTGTTACCTTAATAACAGAATGTAAAGTTAAAAACCAAATAATGTCTGATGTACTATTTCTGATATATTTGATCACAAACATTCTGCTGGCCTCTACAGACATCATCATCAAGAATTACCCTTCATCTCCAAATACCAGCAAGGTTAAGATACCACTTATCCTCCCTTATCATGGTTCAGGACAGAGGGATGCTGGTGAGAATTTTTATGTCTGGAGATCCAGAGCAAAAAAAAAAAATCTCAATCAATGCTAATTACCAGTTTTATTCTAGAGGTCTTCCACTCTGCTAAATCAGAGGAAGAGAAACAGGCTAGTGAGTTTTCTCAACCTTCTTTAAGTGAACTTCAGTAATTACTGAAAAACAAGCTATAATCCCCTTAGTGATTTGTTAATAGCATTGATGTATCTTTGCTGGGTCCATATCCACCGTCATTCTGTAAGAGAGTGGACTCTAAATATCCAGTGTAGGTATTTCTTACAAACAGGCAAACTTCCAGTGGGTTCAGCTTTGCTAATCTCTTCTTGTAGCTCCACAACTGCGTGAAGGCACTAAGTCTGTGAGCTGGTCCTGGACTCTCCAGAGGGGGCAAGAAATCAAGATTTTCTTTTGAAAGCTTGTTCCAAATACCTCTTTCTAGTAATTTAAAGAAGTCCCCTTGCTCAATGATTTGTCTTTAGTCTGGCTGGAGTGTCAGAAGAGCCAGTGTCTACAGCCTGTAACAAAATATGTATATACAACCAAAAGAGAAACTGAAACAACCTTCCAGGTCACTGCTTGGAGCTTATCCTCAAGGTCAAGGCAAGAGTACAAGCTACTCCCTGCAGAAAAGCTGTGGGGTTGCACAATATTCTGGTTTCCACAAAAAAAAAAAAACCCAACAAAAAAACCCAAAAAAGACAGATCATTTTCCCACATTCCAGAGACCACACCAAACTCAGGACCATAAATCAGCATCTCATGCTTTTACATGGAATTACATTTCTCTTACTTCTAAGACTTAGATAATCTGGATAAATGAGATCATCCAAAAACCAATCTGTGCTGTACTCATGAAGTGTAACCAACTCCTCCTTTACAGCCAAGTGATTTCTATGGAAGTCTCACGTGTTTCAACAAGTGCAATGGCTCGGACAAGTGTAAAGCCCAGAGGAAGAACCTGAGGAGTATTTGCATCCTTTGGAACAGAGCCTGATCCCAGCTGCCAGGCCTGGTGCTCCAAACCCTACTGGAAGCTTCTGGCTCCATCTAGGGACAAGTCCCTGGAGCTGCAGTCCTGGAATTCCAGGCACAATTTCCAGGAGGAAAAAACAAAAAGCACCCCGACCACCTTGGGCACTCTCTTCTCTTTTTTCCATGCTATGGGAGATAAGGATGGCCTGGGATGTGTCACCTAAACACTGCACCACCCACGAACTGCCAACCCAAACCAAGAGCTTTGTAGTCTGAATATGCTGGAAAGAACTTCAATTACATTCTCAGAAAGAGCATTCCTTGCAATTCACTGCTGTCACTGCTGGAACGCTCCACAACAAACAAGTGTATTATTGAACAGATCTTATCCAGTTATGGGGAAAGGAGGATTTGCCTCACATACATCTGTTGTGCTATTCCTGGGTTTTAAAAGAGCAGCATAAACAAAGTGCACTAAACATTTTTTTTTCTGAATAAACAGGAAAAAACAGCATCAATACAGCCAGTCACGGTACAAGAAAGACCCACGAGAGCTATGCAGCTTGTTCTGTTTACATAAAGAGCTCAAAACTAGGTGCCTGTAGGAAGCTATTCATGGCACTGAAAAAGGGCTGCAGGAGAAAGGAAAAAAATACAGCTAAATTCAAAGCAATAATTTCAGTGGTGGGAAAGCACCATAGGATCAGCTCAGGACTGTGGAACAAATTTTACATGAATACAGAGTTCACCTTTCCATGGCTTATTTGCTCATTTATGTAAATCCTCCAGATTTTACCTCTACATCCTGCTTGTTGGCCAACACGAGAATGGGAACCCCTTCCAGAGCTTCACTGGTAATCATCTTCTCTACAAAGCACAGAAACAAAACCAGGTTTAGCCAGTTCTGGAAGCTGTACGAATGCCTGGCACAGATTATCTGGACAGAGGCATGAAGCCAGAGGCTCCTTCTTGCACTACAGTTTCATTTGACACAACTTTTCAGGTCTATTTTGTTCACACTGGACTTA
Organism: Bombycilla garrulus; assembly: GCA_013400315.1. Classification (NCBI taxonomy): domain Eukaryota; kingdom Metazoa; phylum Chordata; class Aves; order Passeriformes; family Bombycillidae; genus Bombycilla; species Bombycilla garrulus. Next base: position 468,728 of record VXBU01016612.1, on the reverse strand, counting down.
CCAAACGCTCTTTTGGACTCGGAGAGCCTCTCCTCATCAGTGGAGTCAATAACATAGATCACCCCATGAGACTCAGCATAGTACTGGAAGGAGAACACAGGTACTGCTGTCAATCCACCAGCATCACTTGCTCCTCTTCCTGATTTTATTTGAATTTGGTACAGTTTTGGTACATGTGGAGGAGATCAACCAGTTAGAGACAGATGTATCCTAGACAGAATCACAGAGCCTGTGCTGCCTGTTCTGTCTGCAGGCCTGATCAACACACCAGGTGGAAAAGCTCACCTGTGTCCTCCCAAAGCTTATCCCTATGGCACAACCCAGGTCTGGGTTGGTAATTGCTGACTGTAACCAATAATGCAAATATTAAGCACAGAAACAGTGGAATCTCTGAAAAAGTGCTAATGCTAAATATTGGGGTTATCAGTAAGCTAGTGTAATTAGCAAATGATTGCAGTGGTTCAGTTCTAAAAGAGACAAAACCACTTCTGAAATAAATCACAGAATCACAGGATGGCTTGTGCTGGAAAAGGTCAACCATCTCATTTCCTGGGACACCTCCCACTAAATGAGCTGAGCTCCATCCACCCTGGCACTGAACACTTCCAGGGATGGGGCAGCCACAACTTCTCTGGGCAAGCTGTACAAATCAAACGAAACAAAACCACATCTCCAACCTTGTCCCAAAGTGACTGCAGCTCCTCCTGCCCGCCGAGGTCCCAGAACATCAGCCGAGTTTTGCCAACATCAATGGTTCCAACTAGAGGGAAGGAAAAAGGGCAATGCACTGAAAACCACGGGTCTGTAAAGCACAGACACCTGCACACCCCACTCAGAAATTTGGGGGGAACTTGTAGGGGAACAAATCACAGGCAACGACTGCTTGCAACAACAGAGCAAAACCTGCTCGGAATGATCACAAATACAGAGTGCAAATAATTCCACAACTGGGCCAATGAATGCAGGGAAACACAGTCTGAGGATAGCACTGAAGTAGGATACCTGGAATTTTAACCTTTCATGAGTTTCTCCTCCTAAGCTAAGAAAGTCTATTTTATTCTCTACAAAAAGACCTGGGCAGTTGGGAGACACAATCTCTGCATCCAGGAAGTATTCTGCCCTTCTGAATTTTTAAATATTTCAAACAAAATCCAAGTTGTTGTCTAACTGTGCAAGACAGCTGAAAAAATTCCCTGTGGATTTACTTACTGTTTAAGCCTACAGTGGTCGTGATTTTGGACAAACTCATCCCTTTGTAGTTCTTGTTAAATCGGGTTTTAGTTTGTTCAAGGAAGGTCTGAAAAGGAATAAAACAAATATTTACTGTCAAACATTTCACTGGCTGAGGTAATCTCACCCCAAACTTGCCTTTTCATTTCTGCAAAATCCTTCTAGAGCAGATATTGCCCTACTTAATTCTGGACAAACCACTCTTCTTGCTCCCTAATTTAGCAAGGAAAGAAGGGATCATACGTGATTATGGGATTAACAAAGCCTCAGCCACATCCCTGAAAGCTTGTAACTAAATATAAATAACCAGGAAAAGTTGACTGTTTGGTGTGACATCACTAAAGTAACGCAGGACACAGCTGAAGAAAGATTGTTGGAAGATTTATCCCTGGAGGATGTTCAGGACTGTGTGTGCCCTCCACGGGGTGAGAAACAGCACTTACAGTTTTACCAGCATTGTCCAAGCCCAGGATCAGGACACAGTACTCATCCCTCTGGAACATGTATTTATAGAGCCCTGACAGCAGCGTGTACATCCTGCTCCTGCAACAAATGCCAGGAAATCGATTCACAAACAGCTCATTCCCAGAAGCCTCTCACGCCACAGCACAAGTTTTTCCAGATGCCACACAAATAAATGATGTTACTCCTTCACCAGTAACTCTCACATTCAGGCAATCCCAGGAAAAATCACAGCTCTAAGAGAAATCATGGAAACAGCTCAAGATCAAATTTGGGATTTAAAGGGGAACTGAGGAAGGACTTGAACACCTGCAGTAAATGTAAGACCCACAGAAAATGAAGTGAACTTCATACAAATACAAACAACAGGTATTTCGAGCAAGAATCTCCAGAAGCTCACAGCTGTTTTTTGTGGAGCTGGATTTGCACACACACGGGGCAGATCAGCTTTGCCGGGATGCAGGAAGCACTGGCACCAAGTGCTGCAGCTGACTCACACATTGCAACAACCCTTCTGTCCAAACACAGATAAACGGAACCTCAAGGCACGGCCTTTCAGAGGCAGCTGCCTCCAAGCAAGTGCGTGGTTAAAGAACCACTTTGAAGTCAAACGCCACCACCTAAAGGGAAATAAAAGCGTTCCCAAGCAGGAATCGGGGGTTTCACGGTAAAGGAGGGCAGGGCATCTAAGGGCTTCAATCGCACAGGAACCGGGAGCGGGGGCTCCTGCCGTCCCCCGGGGCTGGGGGAATCCCGGCCCGCTCCCCTGCCGGGACAGCGAGTGATCCCGGCGCGCCCGACCGCCGGCTGCTCCTCTCTAACCCGGGAGATCGTCCCGGGCCCGGAGATCCCTCCAGATCCAGGAGATCCGGGAGATCCGGCCCTTTCCTTCCGTGCCACAGCCAGTGACGGCTGAAGGAGAACATCGGCCCTACTGCCATTTTCCCCAATAGCCCAGCGCCAGGTCCCGGGCCAGAGCCAGGTCCCGGGCCAAGCTCCCGAGCGCAGCGGGCGAGGACAAGAGCCCCGAGCCCGCGGCCCCTCACCTGGTGCCGGTGTCAGCGCTGGAGCCGGAGTCCCCTCTCACGACTCGCCAGCGCCACGGGCCGCCGCCATTTCGCCCCCGGGACTCTGGGAAATGTAGTCCTGCCGCCGCCGCGATGGCGGTGCAGAGGGGGCCTGAGAACTACAACTCCCGGAATGCCCAGCGCCGCCAGGTTCCGGGGAGCACGAGCGCTGGGCGGGTGACGCGCTGGCGAGCGCAGCCGGAAGTGGGGGCGCTGCGGCCGGAAGGGGGGTGTCATGGCCGCTGTCGTGGCGGCGGCTCGCAGGGGCCGAGGCGGCTGAGGGCTGTTCAGGGAGCTGCTGCAGCCCTGGGGCTGAGGGAGCGCCCAGGCCGCGGGAGGAGCGGTGCCGTGCGTGAGCCCGGTGGGCCAGAGTGGACTCCGTGCCGGGGGAGGACAGGGTCCGGCCCGGTCTCTCCTCGGCCTCTCCCGTCGCCTCTTGCCGCCTGGTTCCAGCGGGAGCATCGCCCCGGTGATTTCCGAGCGGGACGGCGGGTAGATGTCTCTTCTGCGGGCGAGGACTTGTTATCCAGAAGTGCTTGAGTAAACTGTGAATGCGTTTTGAGTTCGTGGAGAGGACGCGGGCAGAGGCGCCTTTCTTGTGCTGAGGATGGATGAGGAGAGCCTGGAAGCAGCGATCCAGAGCTACAACGCGCAGCTGGAGCAGGTGCAGCTGGCGCTGGGGGCCGGCCGGGACCCGTCGCAGCAGTCGGACCTGATGCAGCTGCAGGAGGACCTGAAGCAGCTGATAGAGCTGACCGAGTCCAGCCTGGTGGCTGTGAAAAAGAGCAAACTCCTGGCAACTTTGGACACGGACTCGCCCTCCTCCTCCCCAGCGGCTCTCCCGGGGCAGGGTTCCCGTCTGGAGAGCTCTGGCCAAGATGAGGAATACGCGGCGTTCAAGGAAGCCATTGCTGGGCTTGGGGCAGATGAGGAGCCTCCAGCTGATGGCAGCGAGATCTCCTCGGAGAGAGAGGGAGGAGCTGGGGATAAAACCAAATCAAAGTGCAGAGAAGAGGAGGAGGACTCTGAGAGAGAGGAGGAGGAGGAGGAGCTGAGTGGGATGAAGGTCAAAGCCCCCTACTACAGCTCCTGGGGGACCCTGGAGTACCACAATGCCATGATTGTGGGGACAGAGGAGCTGGAGGATGGCACTGCAGGGGTCAGGGTGCTCTACCTGTACCCCACCCACAAGTCCCTGAAGCCCTGCCCGTTCTTCCTGGATGACAAATGCAGATTTAAGGAGAACTGTCGGTAAAGAGAGAGGGCTGGGAGGGGCCTTGTTGTGAGGGATAAACCTCCTCCTGAAGTGCTCTGTGTGGCTTTATCACCCCCAAAAAATTGTTACTTAATGTTTTTAAAATGTGCCGTGCTGAGCAGTGGCATCAGTCTGGCTGTTTTCTGTAGCTAATGCACAGGTGAGGTGGAAAATCCCGTGGGAGAGCTGCAGAGATGTTACAGCTGAGTGGATAAATTAAGAAGTGATGAAGTATTTTAAAATAAAACACCCAAGTCTGTGGATAATGCACACACTCCAGTTTTACAGGGAGGTAGTACGGGCTCTGTTTTTGGGGCTCTTCACCAGGATCACTCAGTGCTCTGCCTGCCTCTGATCCTGTTTATCCCCAAAGCCATGAACTTTTTAATTGGGTGTGTCACTAGCAAGGAAGTTTAATTCACAGCTGGGATGCATTCTTTGTCCCATTACATAAATAATGTTTAAGATGAACCATGAACAGCTTTATAATTGCAGCAGCACGAGGCCAAACCTCCCTGGTGATGGTGAAGGTTCCTCAGCACTGACACCCTGTGTGCATTTCTTTTGAGGGAGGAAGGGATTTTCACGGGGAAACTCCTGTTCCTCCTTGCCTGCAGGTTTTCCCATGGCCAGGTGGTGTCCGTGGAGGAGCTGCAGCCGTTCCAGGAGCCCGACCTGAGCAGCCTGGGGGTGGGCTCAGCCTGCCTGGCCAAGCACAGTGATGGCATCTGGTACACGGCCAAAATCACCGGTGAGGGGGCAGGGGCTTGCCCGGGGCCCAGGGGAAGGTGAAGCTGAGCTTTAGGTGGGTCTAAAACTTGGCTGTTGTGGTTAATGACATAAAAAAACGTGTGGCTGCTGCCCTGAACTCAGATCTTGGCATAGCTGGGGGAACAGTGTGAGTTTGGTCAGGCTGGAGGAGGGAATTGACAGGGAAACAGGAGATACAAAGAGCAGGAATGTGGAAAGGAAATGACTACGAGGTCATTTGACTGCTCCAGGGAAGAGGGAGGGACTGCAGGAATTTACATGTATAGTAGGTGAGAATTGCAATAATCTGGTCTTGTTTAAACAAAAACCGGGGGAGCTGGCCCTGCCCAGCAGCTGCTGATACAGGCTTCCCTCTGTCCTGGGAAGAGGGAGGGGTTATTCCCTCTTTCCATCTTTCTTTTAACTGTTATTAAGTCAGAAGGGAGCAAGTCTAACTTCTTTTTAATTCCACTTCTCAACAGCCCATCTTCCCTGATTTGTAGAGATAAACCATTGGGTATCAACACAGGCATTGCTGAAATAGCTTTCCATTGCAGTGGGCGCTTCTCCCTCCCAGACAGAAATAAAAATCACAGATTAAACCCAAAAATTTTTAGATCTGTTCCCCCCTGTCCCGTTCTGCTGGAGCTGGCTCTGGTTTAGCTCCCTGGGTGCTGGAGCTCCTGTCCTTGCTGTTCCCCCTGCAGATGTGGACAGTGGTTACTACACGGTGAAATTTGACTCCCTGCTGCTCAAGGAGGCCGTGCTGGAAGGGGACAGTGTCATCCCACCCCTGAGGAGTGAGGAGGCTGCTGAATCTGGGGAGTCTGATGAGGACAGCGTGGATGATTCTGGTTATGCCAAAGGTAAGGGAGTGAGAAGAATTTGAGCAAAAGTCACTTGAGATTTTTCTGCTTTTCTCTGGGACTGGCTGGCTGTCCTGGAGCTCTCACTCTGGGTGTCGCACATCTGATGAAAGCAGTTATCTCTTCATGTGTTCCTGAAAGATTGAGAGCAGTTATGCTATAACTTCAAGCTAAAATCTTTGTTTTATTCAAATCCTGGGCTAATGAGGGCTGGAGGTTTCAATGGGAACTTCCCACACGTGGAAGAAGAGGGCGTGATGTTTTAGAGTTCAAGCTCTGAGCCTGTTTCTTACGTGTCTGGCTGAGCTGAGTTAATAAGTGAATGAGATTTTCTCACCCCTGGGAGCTCCGTGACCCAGGAGTGTGAGATCCAAGGAAATGGGAGTTCTGGGTCTTTCCCGTGCCTCGCTGAGGCTGCAGGAACAGCCGTGCCCTGTTTTACTGCTGAAAGGTGGCACAGAGAGTGCCCAGTGACTCCCTGGAAGCTGCACAGGCAGCGCTGTCCCTCTGGTGGTGCCACAGCTGCATCACAGGGACAAAGTCGTGTCCTAGAGCTCTTTACATTTAACCTGACCGAGATGGTTGGATCCTAATAATACAAAATTAATGCTGTGGCCTGGAGGAGCCTCATGCAGGAGCTGGAGGCACAGGATAAGTATGAGGTGCCACTGTGATAAATTCTACTCAGATGTGTACATTAGTCTGTATTATCATCCTAGAAGGAAGGAAAAAAATCACAAAACTCCTGGGTGATTCTGCCTGGAACTGGGAGATGGTATGTGCATTAAATCAAGTGAAACCTCACATTTCAGTCACTCCCTGTGCAGTATTTGTGGAAGGTGACAATTGAGTAGGAACTAAGTCTGGAGGCATGACAAATGCTTTTAGGCTTGGAGAAGTGGATTGTACTGTCCTGTGAGGGACACAGCAGCTTCATTGAGGATTTCTGTTTCACTGATTCTCCTCTTGTGTACCACAGTGATAGATTCAGGAGTCCCAGAGAATGGGGAGTGGAGCCCTGCCTGCAGCTCCTCGTTCGGTGGCTGGGAGGCCCATACTCGTGGCATCGGCTCCAAGCTGCTCGTTCAGATGGGATATGAGTTTGGAAAAGGTAAGGGGAGAGGGTGGACCTGGGCCTGTTGAGAAAAACCCAACATTTTGGATGAAGCCAGAACTGAAGGGCCAGCTGGCTGAGGCTCAAGCAATGTGACAGAACACAGCGGTGTTGGAGGGAAGAGGGATGAGTTATTTCATGGAAGGATGGGCGTGTGGGGCACCAACCCCTGTGTGGTGATGGCAAGCAGAGGAGGCACTTGGAAGCAGGGTCAAGCTCGTGATCAAAGCTGTGAGAACACTGTGGAGTGTTCAAAGGCTGGAGCTGGAAGGGAGCTGATCTGCAAAGCTTCTGATGTCTGTGTTAATGCATCTCCTGGCCTGGACACAGACTTCAAAGCCTGCTGAACTCGCTGCTCCCACCCAAATTGCATCGAGCCTTGGGGGCTCTGGGAGGGGCTCTGTGTCTCTGGTTCTCCCAGAGGAACCAAACCAGTTTTAAGTAGAGCCTGGCTTGAGAAGCTGAGGATGTGAGGCTGAACCTGGTTCCGCAGAAACCGGCCTGACGGATGGCCTCGGGCTTGGAATCACAAATCTCCTGCTGTGGAAGGCCTCAGCCGGTCCCCTTGCTTGGACAGAAGTTCTAGCTTTTGGTACCTCAAAAACCTCTTTTCTTGTTTTAAGCCTGTGACTGTCAGTGTGAGTTTGTGGTGGGAGGTGACTCGGAGAGGGGATGCTGTAATCACTCGGAGTCTCTCCTCAGGCTTGGGGAAGAACGGCGAGGGCAGAGTGGAGCCGGTGCAGGCTGTGGTGCTTCCTCGAGGGAAGTCCCTGGACCAGTGTGCTGAGGTGCTTCAGAAGAAGAAGCAGGGGAAGCTGGAGCCTGGCAAATCGAGGAAATGCCGAGCAAAAGGAAGCGGCTCCGGACAGCCGGGCGGCCGTAAGGCCCCGCGCAACGTGTTCGACTTCCTGAACGAGAAACTGCGCGGCAAGGGCGCCGGGGACAGGGCTGGGGGCATGGCTCTGCCCCACAGGAACAGCAAGGAGATCTACCACGCCAGCAAGAGCACCAAGAAAGCCCTGAGCGTCAGCCTCTTCCAGACCACGGAGAAGATTGAACAAACACAGAGGGATATCAGGGGAATCCAGCAGGCCCTGGCGCGCAACATCGGGCGGTAGGGAAGCGTTCTTTGGGGTTCAGTCTGTGGTGCTTCTGGGGAGGGTGGGCTTGAAATGAGGTGTGGGAGGAACGAGTGAAATCTATCTGGGTGGGACTTAAGGGGAGGTGGAGGAGAGAGTTCAGTGTGTGCTACAGACCAGCGTGGACACTGGCAGATGTGTCTGTTGTCCTTTGGCTGGAATTCAGGCTGTGGCAAAGAGAGGAGCTCTCTGAGGAAAGGTGCTGGAGTCTTTGTCATGCCCACCTCAGCATCGCAGAGGACATTCTCTAGCCCTGATAGTGCTGAGCATCAGGTTATTCCTGGCTTTCAGCAGGTCCCTTGGGCTAATCCTACAGGAAAGGGCAAACCCTCCTGGGCTGGAAGAAGCCTTTGATCTTACCATGCGGGATGACATTGCCACTGTGCTTTTTGCTTTCAGGCACAGCATTGCTGCAGCTCAGCTGGAGGAGAAGCTGGCTGATGCTCACAAGCAGCTGGGGCAGCTGCAGGCCCAGGAAGCCAGGCTGCAGCGGGAGCAGAAGAAAGCAGACACCCACAAGAAGATGACTGAGTTCTAGGTGCTGAGGAAGGTGTTGGACTGCAGGAGTTGTCCTTCTGGTACTCCTGGCCTCAGAGCCTTGATGAGCTGTCCTGCTCTGCTGGGCCTCAGGCTGCCCAGCCTGAAACTGGGCAAAAAAGCAGCAGTTTCTGGATGCTTCTGAGTTCTTCTGGGAGGGGGAGGAGTGCACATCCGTCCAGCCCCGAAAGCATTCAGCGAGCTGGGCCTTGGATGAGGCCTAGCCACAGGGAATGCAATTCTCTGCTCTCTTGCACACTACTTTCCTACATTTTCCTTGCAGCAGCAGCTCCATCCAGAGTCTGTGGGTGCTCAGGTGGCAACACTGCTGTCTGCAAACCAGCTGAGGGGCCTTGGGCAGCTCCACATCCTGCCATTAACTGTGGCTTCTGTCTCTGGCCACCTGCCAAGCACAGGTGCAGGCAGGGTCCCGACCATGGCTGGGTGAAAACATCAAAGGTCAAGTGCTTTAGCTGCTCTCTGCCTTCTGGTTCTGACTGTGGGATTTATCTGAGAACTCCATTTTTGGGGGAGAGCAGTTCTTTGTAGCCCTAGTGTAAGGAAAAGACAGAAAATGGCAGCTCAGAGGTGGGAGCCAGCAGCCTGGAGCATCACATTTCAGCAGTTTGGCTCTTGGAGTATCCCAGGCCATGCTGTAGCCAAACTCCCTGGTTTGGCAAGGAAAGCTGCCTGGTTCCAGTAGAGTGCCATAGCTGGGGGAATAAGCCAGCAGCACAACAGAATTCCCAAACCTCCTATCCAGGAGCAGCTCCACAGGGAACCTTGTGATTTTTGCCACTGTTTGTTGGGTTTTTCTACCCAAGGTGGCTCACTGAGCACAGATCCTTTTACTAAAAAAGTTCAGGACCCAGGTCTAGGTTGGGCTGGGCCCTGCATGAGCACAAAGAGCAGGATCTGGACGAGCGCTCCCCTGCAGTGGGAGAGCCTGGGGCTGGGCTGGAAGCAGGCCAGGCAAGCCAAATGCCCTTCCTTGCAACGTGGAAAGTGTTTGGACAGGAAGGATGTCCTCTCCCCTTAGTGACATTCTGTGTTGGTAGTGGCCAGTCCTTGCCTCAGAGGAGATGCTGGTTTCATCAGCTGGTGAGATTTCTGCATTGTAAAGGCTTTTTTAAAAAAAATCAGTTTGCAATTCATGCCAGTATCTTAAGGACACCGTTTTTTCTTAATTTAATTTTTTTCTTTTTTGATCCTTTTATTCTGTGAATCACTTTTGTAATGAAAAGGTTCCTTTAGTACCCCCTTTTTTATCTCTGCCTAAGAACAGATTAAAAAACAAGCTGTCAGCCTGGGCAGGGCTGTGCCTGCTTGCAGGGTCAGGCTGCCAAACGAACAAGAAAATCTGAGACTGAGGAAGATACTGATCAGAGCTGTTCAGGTCCTGTGAGATTTCACATTGCTGCAGACACGCCTCAGAAACGCATCGAGACAGCACAACCAAACAAGATGAGCATCAGGAAAGCTGTGGGAGTGAGTGTGTGCTCCTGAGGAGCACCTGGATCGTGCTGTGACCCTCGTGGGTGTCGGAGGTGTCGTGGGCTGCCTCAGGCACTTCAGCATGCGCCGGTTCCTGGTGGAATTGGCTGTACTGTCCTCATTGTTCAGAATTCGTGATCTCCACACACGGGGCTCAACTCAAGGGTTTAACAATGGCCCTTCCCTCACAAATGACTGTTTGTTTCTCACACTCGAGTGCTGAGTGGTGACAAGGATTAATGTGCCCACTTTAGCGTGGATGCTCACTGAAGTGGCCCATGACTGGAGAGCCGAGCTGGGCAGAGAAAATTCGAGGGTTTATTTTGTGCTCTGAGACTGTTTAACATCATCATCATCTCTTTAGGAACTGGGTGTATGAGCCCTGTGTCTTTGCTAAGTCCCATTTTGACTTTTCCTTGGGATCTCCACAGCCTGTCTTGTCAGACTCCTATTCCAGCAGCTGCCACCTCCCGCCCAGCTCAGTTCAGTCCATGCTGAATAAAGTTGGTGGTTTTTGTTCCCCTCCGTCCTCGTAAGGCGTTGTTCATTTGCAAGGTAACGATGATCTGGGGCGCCCCGTTCTTCCCTTGCATAGCCCCGAGCTCCCGGAGGAGCCGGGCGTGGCAGAGGGTGCTCGGGTGTGCCGAGCACAGAGCCAGCCTCCCCCGGGGTGAGGCCGCCACCTCCGAGGCCAGGAAGCTGTGGTGTGTGTGCTCCGTGCCTGCTCACAGCCGGCTGCTCCTCGGGGAGCAGGAGAGCTCAGACCGGGATGTTGGAAATGTGCTGGGGGCCCTGGCTGCCATTTGCTGTGGCATAAAAAATGAAATTCTCCGGGCTGGCTGGCAAGGAAGAGAGCATGATTGGATCCCTGTGCTGCACACTCACTGGATTTTGAGTTCCTGCAAGTAAGTGGCGGTGGCTTTCCTGTCTGGGAAATGGGGAATCTGCAGCTAAACTTGGGGGGCAAATACTTGAAACCCCCCGATGTGTATGGAATCATTGTGAGAGATGCTCTTGGGGCTGGATAGACTGGACAGGCAGGATTCCTGCTCTGCTCTGGGAAGCCTCAGCTGGGTTCAGCTTTGTGAGCTGGGCTCCAAGCTGTGTCGTTCCACGCTTTGTGCTCTGCAGCTGGGCTTGAAAGGGAAGAACAGGTGATGGAGCTTGGCAGTGCTGCTGGGATCCCGGGGCTGGAGGCTGGGTGGGAGCCCATTGCTTTTGGGATGAATGAATTTGGTTCAGAGGTGTGTGGCATTGCAGAAATTTTCAGTGGTGTTGTGGAGAGGGGGACAGGAGTGTTGCTGATGTGTGCAATGGGGAAGTGCTGAGCTCCTGTCTCTGGGTGAGGAGGCTTGAGAATGTGGTCGCTGAAATGCTGTTTTCTGAAAACCTAAGATGATGGAAAAGTAGTGCATTTGTGGCAAAGGAAACCACTGTGGTAGGCATATGGTTCTTGAGAAGACACATCTTGATACAGTCATCCTGTAGTTAGGAATCTGGCTGCCCAGAACAGCATCCCCGAGCTCTCCGCTGGTCTCCTGCTGGGGCTCAGCTCTGCAGAAAACCTCTTGAGCTGATTCTTGCCTTAGAAGAGCATTTTTCTGCCCAAGTGAGTGTCAGCAACCAGGGAAAGGCGGGAAGAAAGAAAAGTGCTGAAATGGGGTCAGCCTCGAGCAGAGCCCTGTGGTGTGGGCTGACAGTCACTCGTCTGAAGGTTTTAAAGCTTTGTTTTCTCAAAACCCTCTCCAGCATGTGAGCAGTGATCAGAACTGCAGCTCGAAGCCCACATCCAAGTTTTCGGACATTTGGGTCTGGCATCTAGAAGTATGGTTGGCACTTTATAAATTAAAACCCCCAGAGGTGTTTGACCATGAAATCTCTTTACAGAGATGAGCCAAGTGGGTAAGATCTCATGCCTGCTTTTTTTGAAATAGTCTTAAAATTCACTAATTGCACCCCATGGTCCAGGGCAGATTCAGTGTTGTGACTGACTGTAAACGGAGCTTTCGCTTTTTGTAATTGAAAAGAAAAAAATCCATCTACTTCTGCTTCTTGGGTCTTTTTTGAAGCACAACTCCCTGGGGTACCTGAGCAGAGTTTGCTGCAGCTGTGTGCACAGTTGCTGATGGAAATCAGCTCAAAATGTTCTTCTTGGTTTCACCCAAATAAGCTTTGAGTAGCTTCACAGACTTTTTTCTTGCCCCCCTGCACTGAACGCTGTGTGGTTTTATCTGGGGAGATGAATCAGAGCCCAGGCAGAATCATCATCAGCAGCACTTGGTTTCGCAGTAAATTTAATCTTGCTTTCAGAAAACCCAGATGAGGAACTTGCACCTTTTGTAGGACTCGTAAAAAGCTCCCACGTCCTGGAGCAGCAACTCGTCTGCCCTGAGGGTGCCTGCGCTCGGGTGTCACACGCGGAGGGGAGCGATCCCTGCTCGGAGGGCTGTGGGTGTTGTCGCACGTACGCTGTGACCGCCCTCGTCTTCAAAGCCTTGCGAAACGCAGTCTGCTGAGTCTCCTGCCCCGGGGAGCAGCCCCAGGACCGGGAGATCGATAACTTTATCGGCAGGAAATTCAGGTGTAGCTTTCAGAAGATCCGGCTGAGACTTTGCCTTGCAAACCTGCTCGGTCCTACCTGAGCGCCTTTAGTCAGGTTCCGCTCACAAATCTGTGATTTTGGGAGAGCCAGCCTGTTGTCCTGAGAAGTGGCTTCTCCCAGTGGCTGCTGAGCCCGAGCACTGAGGAGCTCACCGCACAGTTTCACTGGTCAGAAATCCAGCCACCGACCTGCTCTACAGAAAGTAAGCCGAAAGAATTTCTCTGCATTTGTTACTACTCAAGGAAGTCTCTCCTTTCAATCTTCAAAGCTCAGGGATGAAAAATCCCCCTGCTGTGGGATAAGCTGCCCCGTGTGTGCCTGCCTCAGCATGCTGAAAGCTCCCACCTCGATTCCAGCATCACCCCAGCGCCCGGTCAGCGAACCTCGTTAGAACTTTGCTCATCTCCAGAGCCATCTCAGCTCTGCCCTGGTCCTGCAGCCCATGATTCCATCACTCTAATGAGCTGAACGAGTCCAGCGAGGAGCTCCAGGCTCTGTCTAACACACCGGCCCTGTTGCAGGTAATCCGAATAATTAAAGTGTGCTCAGACAGAAAAGCTGTGTTGTCTAATTAGAACGTTGTTGGAAAGGGAGCAGCCTCCCCTTCCCAGCTCTGATCTAAGCCAGTCTGTCCAGCCCGGTTAGTCCTTAAAACCTCTCTGTCTCACTTTCTACCTTGAAATAATTGCTCTCCAGGGTTCATGCTTCAGTCAGGGCAGTTTCCAAAGGCATGGGAAGTTCTTAGATAAAAGGATGCTGCAAAGGGGCAGAAACCTTTTGGTTATCGGGGTAAAAATGCGCCAAAGATGCTGCTGTGTGATCTGGGGTGCAGGGGAGAGGGGAGCTCCTGTGGGTCTCCAGTAGCTTCTGAGATCTACACAAGGCAGGGTGGCTTCTCCCCTGAGCTCATCTGGGCTCTGTCGTCGGGATGAAGATGTGCAAGAGGGTGAGTAAGAGGTGCTGGGCGTGTCCCGCTGGATCTCTGGGCTCCCATCCGTGCTGGTGGAGCTGATCCTGCCCAGCTCTGCCCGGGGACCCCACTGCTGCCTCCATCTGGATCAGCTACCATGGCTTCTTGAAGCTGTGTTTTACTCCAGGAGCTGCCTCCATCTCCTTTCAGATCAGGCATTTCCTGGTGCTGGTGTCAGGCCAGCCTTTTTTTGTAGAGCAGGGTGCACAGAGCTGAGCTGTGCAGAGCTGGGAGCCACAGCTGCCATCGATGCTGGGGAAGGTGAAGGGGTGTCAGTGTTGCTCTGGGTTTGCAGCACGCTGGGGTGGGGGCATGAGAACGATGGGGTAGGGATCACAAAAGCCTCCTGGGGCGGGAGGTGATCCTGACAGGCTGGGGAGCACCTGTGCTTTGTGTCAGGCTCCCTCCTGCCCCTGCACCGCTTGCTCTGGCTCTGCCGCTGCCGCATTTGCAGGGGATGATTTTTGCCTTGAGGAAAGCCCAGGGACAAGGGCTGGATTTGGGCAAGGCACAGCTCTAGGCAGAGGAAAGGTTTGGGAAGATCGGGTGTTTTCTGCTCTGGGGTCACAGCAGAGAGTGGGTGCAGACCTGGGGTTGTGGTGGCACAGGGAATGTGGGGTCTGTGTGAATCCGCTGCAGAAGGAGGGAGTCCTGGTGTGTTCCACTGAGCCCAGGGCAAGAGGAGGGAGAGGAAGGAGATGCTAAAACTCACTGTTTCCAGGAAACTGAGTCATCTTGCCTGTCCTTACCAGCCTACCCTATGCTCAGGAATGGTGTCACCCCCACTCCACAGCCCAGGGTGGTGTCCTCTGTCATTTTTAGGGTGTCTCCAGAGCATTTTCAGGGCTCTTGGGCATCTCCTTTGCACCATTTCAGTGGCAACCTGCGAGCTTGAATCCCGCTGGTTTTGTTGGATTGTTTATTTTGAAAAGACACCAAAATCTGAAGTTTTTCTCGGTGTTGGCAGAGCACTCACTGCCAAGTGTCCGCACTGGGCTGGGCACTGGAGGTGTTACAGTGACTCTGGGGATGGCAGTCGCTGGCCAGAAAATGGGGCACCCGGTGAAATGTCCCCATCCCCAGCACCCGGAGCTGGGGAGCCGTGCTGCAGGGGTCTCTCAAGCCCTGGGGGTCACAGAGCACCATGTAATGCCATGGTGAGCCCAGCAGCTCCTGGCTGAACTCCAGCTCGTGTTCTCTCTCCTCAGAGCTCAGCCCCGCAGCGGTGCTGCAAGCGGCTCCCCCATGGCTGCAGCCAGCGGCGAGGGGACAGCAGGGACCCGGCTCCTGCCAGCTGGCACTGCCCTGGCCCTGCTCGGTGGCCTGGTCTACCTGGGCACCCTGTGTGCTGCCTGTAAACGGTACGTGCTGCCCACGGCTCCTCCACTTTCCCTGCTGGGGCTGGGGATCCCTCAGTGGCGTTTGGTGGCTGCATGTGGAGACTTTGTGTGCAGCCGTGCTGAGCTGGGGATCTGCTGCTCTGCTCACCCCAAGCCCCCACCTGCACCCCAGTGCAGCTCTGCCCGGCTGGATCCTGCATCCCTGTGTGCTGCAGCCTCCTGAAACTCTCCCTACACCCAAAAGCCTCAGAGGAGCAGCCCAAGAGGGCTGAGTTGTGGGCAGGATGGGCAATGCCAGGGGCAGTGCTGAGGGTGGCGGCAGTGGTGCCCTGCACAGCTCAGTGGGGTGCAGCATGCAATTGTGATGTCCCCAGCCAGCACAGACCCTGCTGTGGGGCTGGGGAAGGAGCAGGATGTGGGTTTGGGAGTGTTTGTGGGTTCTGGGGACCCGGGACACCTGCTCTTCACCCCTGGCTTTGCCATCTGCCTTGAGCTCAGCCCCACTTCTCCCTGCAGGAAGGGCAGGAAGAAGGTTGCTCCGGACGGGGTGAAGCTCGTGGATGAGGTGAGAGCACGTTTGGGGGGCAGGATCAGCCCTGGGGGTGGTCTGGGCTCCCAGCCCAGCCTGAGGGTGTCTGTTCCCCACGGCAGGCCCTGCTCTGCCACACACAGCTGCGGTCACTCAGCAAGTCGGACACGAAGCTGCACGAGCTGTACCGGGTGAAGGTCAGAGACAACGGTGAGTGGCCGTGGAGGAGGGGGAGCCCGAGGGGCTGGTGGCCCTTGGCAGCTGCCTGCAGTCCCCACGCTGCCCAGAGAGCACATCATGTCGTGGACAGACGTGCCACAGTGCTGGCACGGGCGTTGGTGGCTGTTGCATCCCCTCATTTCCTCTTCTCTCCCACAGTCCAGCGTCCTGCCAGCCTGGATCTCCCCTGCCCCACGGCCCCTGGAGGAGAATCCCTGCACAGCTCCGGCCTCCTGCACCGTGAGCTGCCCCAGATCCCCGTCCCTGAGCCCCCGGCCTCTTCCCCAGCCCCCGACCAGACCTACTCCAACCTGCTCTTCACCCCGCTGCGGAAAGCAGCGCCAGACTCTGTCTATGAGTGCCTGGCAGTGGGGGGGGAGGACACCCCAGTGCCCCTCGTGCCAGCTGGCACCCAGGTGTCCCCTGCACGGGCTGTGCACGGGGCAGCCGATTATGCCTGCGTCCATAAAGTGAAGAAGGCGGTGTCGGTGGAGGTGCAGGACGGGGTGGTGGCAGGAGCCTCTGGAGCACAGCACGGCTGGGATGGCGCAGGCAATGCCCCTCAGGCCAAGGTACAACTCTGGGGGCAGCAGGGATGGGGCACATGGGGAGCTTTTAATTCCCTGTAGTGCTCGTGTTTGGAGCTGGGTAAAAGTCAGGATCCACTGCCAGGATCCTTCTGGGGGGCTGTCAGAGGATGGGGGGGACAAAACCATGAGGATACCCTGCAGTGCGCAGGGATTACCCCCAAACCTCCACCCAAAACAAAATTCCTTTTGCAGCTAGAGGAGATGTACTCGACGGTGTGCAAAGCCACCAAGAAGAAATCCCAGGTCGCTGCCTCCACCCCGAGGGCCGTGAAGGAGGCGGGTTCTGGGTGGGCACCCCCCCGCCAGCAGGAGGGGGCCCCAGCAGCCCCAGGCCCCCCTGACCCCTGTTACGAGTCCATCAACGACAGGGCATGGACTGCTCAGGGCCGTGGCCCCGACCCTGACTATGAGGCTGTGGACATGAACTGGAAGAAGGCGGCAAAACGGGACAAGGCGGGGAAGCCCCGTGTCCCCGAGAACCTGTATGAGAGCGTGGTGGACATTTGGGCAGGGGAGCCCCGCAAAGCCTCTGCCCGGACGGCGGCCAACGGGCTGGAGGTTTACATCACCAACCTATAGCCCCTGGAGCAGGGACAGTGCCACAGGGGGGTCCCACCTGGCTGGACGCTGTGGGGTGCCAAAGGGACAGGTGCCAGCCACCCTGTGCCCGCCAGAGCGGCTGTGTCCCTGCACCCACTCTCTGTATATATTTCCAGCTACTGTTCTGTGAGTGTCCCTGTCCCGTCCCAGCCCAGCTGGTGCCAGCAGGTTGATGGTGGGATGTGCCAGGATGGGCAGTTTGGGGGTGCGGGGAGGGACCCCAGTGAGACAGGACTGGCACTGGCACTGAGATGGGAACAGGGTGGGCGCAAATCATGTTTTGGGGCAGGGGGTGGTGGGGCTGCAGGATCAGACCCTCAGGAGGTTTCTACCATGACCGAGGGTCTCTGTCCTCCTCACACTGCCTGGGGGAGACCAGGGCCCCCTCCAGCCTCCAGGAAGCCCTGAGAAGCTTTGCTCCCATCACAGAATGCCCGTTGTTATGGGGAGAGGGGCTCAACCCTGTGCCTTCATGGAGTCATAGATTATCCTGAGCTGGAAAGCACCCACAAGGGATCATTGAGTTCATCTCCTGACCCTGCACAGGATAACACAGAAATTTCACTGGTGTGGGCTGTGGATTCTGCTCCATCCTCCATTCCCCCCCTTTCAGACCTATGTAAGGATGTCTCCATGGGCAGCCCTCTCCCAAACACCATTAAAAGGCTGAGAGAAGGTTTACACTCTTAAACTGAGTCTAAATCCCTGGTTCTGGGGCTGTTGCTGCTGCTGCTGGGAGAGCACTTTGAGCACAGTGTAACTGAGTGCACCCACCCTGGATGGTGGTTTGGCACCTCTGAAATGGGGACACACAGCCACCGCGAGCTGCTGGATGGGGTGATGTGTGCCACAGCAGAGCCTCACACAGGGGCTGCGGTAGAAACCAGGCTGTGTTTACCCAGCATTTGCTTCCTCGCTCACCTCCACATCACTCCTGTGGGTCCTGCAGCCTCCACGTGCCAAAAAAATTGGGTGAGCTGGATGTGCACCAGAGCTTAAACTTCCTTCCTCTGCTCCGCGGTGGAGTCGCACATCCGTGCCCCAAGGGACGCCGTGGCGAGGCAGTGACGGTGGCCCGGTCACATGGCCACAGGCTGGCTAGTGGCTGCCTGACCTCGTGGCACGATGGCCCGGTGCTCGCTGGAGCCGGTGGCACCTGCAGCCCCTGGGCCGTGCCAGGCTGCGTGGCAGGAAGCGATGTGACTGCTGCCCTCAGCATCTTTGCCCCTGCACCGCGGCAGGTGAAGAGATTAAAACCGAAAACGCGGCGCTCAGCAAGCCCTGCTGAAGGCGTTAGAGCTGGAGGCACCCCAGGCGTCGTCAGCGCCGAGCTCGACGCCAAACCACAGCCGCCCTCGAGAGCTTCTCCCATCCCCCTGCGAGATAAGGGCGCTGATAGAGCGCGGCTGGTGCCGGTGCTGCCGCGCTCTTCCTGCTGCCAGTGCGCCACAACGGCGCGTGGGCTCCAAGAACGCTGCCCCCGGCCCCATCCTCCCCCTGCTCCCCTTCTCCATGTCCCACCGCACACGGCTGGGTCCCTCCTGCGCCCCCTGAATCCCTCGGGAGCTGTTTTGGGCTGTGTTGCCAGGAGCGTCACTTCATGTGGGATCAGCGTGGCTTCACTCTGCTCCCTGCGCTGCCCGTGGGACATGGGCACCGCTGTGCCACCTCCCTGGGGAAAGGCAGGCTTGGAATGGCACCAGGGAAGGGAAAGCTCCTGCTTTGGTCTCCAATTTGCCCCAGCAGCAGCAGAAGCCGTGCAAGGCTGCCCACTTGCCCAAAATTCCTGTGGGGACTTGGCAGAGCCGGACTCAAATGAGAGAACATCCGCCCGGTCCTCAGGGTGATGGAAAATGCGCCTGGAGCCCTGACCGGAGGCTCGAAATCTGGGTGGTGAATGAAGAATCCGTCCCAAACATCACTTGGAGTCTCAGGGTCTGGTCGGGAAGGTCGGGGTTGGGGTCCGAGCGAGGGGAGGGCCGGGAGTACCGCGGCTCAGCCCCGCGGGACAGCCGTGAGCGGGGCTCTCCGTCACGCTGCGAGGGGACGGTGCTGAACGGCGCCATTCCCACAAGAGGGAGCGAGCAGGAGCCCGGCGAGCGCCGTAAGAGGCTGAACGGGGCTGCACACCCTGCAGGCTGGAGGATGTGGCACGCATTACACACGGCGCGGTGTGCCACCTGCGCGGTGTGCCACCTGCACGGTGTGACGCTGCATGGCGCTCTACGGGGCTCTGTTCTGTGAGGATCCGCACGCCCTGGGTCCGGCTCCGCAGCCCGCGCAGCTCCATGGCTGTGCGGCAGTACGGGGCTCTCCGCCCCAAGCAGCCCCGCACCCGAACAGCTCCTCACCCCTGAAGCTCACACCCGCGTGGCCCCGTCCCCCGGCAGCTCTGCACCCGCAGCAGGCAGCCAGGGGACACGGGCAGTGCGGGCACGGCAGCGGCTCCCCCTGGGCCAGGGGCATCGCAGTGCAGTCCACAACCCCCGGCAAGGACCTCCAGGTCTCACGGAGGGATCTCCCAGGGGTGGTGATTCTTGGGGGAGTCCTGTGCAGGGCCAGGAGTTGGGCTAAATGATCCGTGCATAGCCTTTCCAATTCCGGAGGTACAACGAGCACCGTTTTAATTTGGGATACCACCCTGCCGAGCCCCCCTGCCCGGGCCGGAGTGGGGCTGGCGGCTCCCTGTGCGAGGGTGGGCGATACCCCTGGAGTTGCACAACCCCGAACGGAGCTGCCGGAGCCTCCAGCTCTGCGCTTCGGCCGCCGTTAACCATTAAACCAGAGCGGGGGCGGCCGCGGAGCCTCCCCCGGGCCCCACAGGCCCCTGCAGGGCTGCGCCAACGGGGGCTGCGGGATCAGACTCCCCAGGGACGGGACAGCGAGGGGAATAAAGGCTGCTCCGGCTGCGCCCCTCCTCCCGTGCTGCCCGGGCGGGTTTTGGGGCCCCGCGTGTGTCCCGGTTCCCGGGGGACACTGCCCTTCACCCGGTCCCCGGTTCCTGTGGCGTGCAGGGAGACCTCGCGGGCGGCCGTGCCGGGGCGGCAGCGGGCGCTTGGCCGGGCTCGTGGGGGTTTTCCCTGTTTGCTGCTTTTTCCACTCATAGGAAAGCACCTGGAGCTGGCGCAGGGTGGAAGCGGCACCTCCAGCCCCACCTCCACCAGAGCAGGGAAAGAGGGGCGGCCAAGCACCCCAGGAGCCGAGCTGGGAACCTGGCCACCCCGGGCAGGGGATCCGCGGGATGCTCCCCCAGCAGCCCCACGGCTCTCGAGCCCGGGAATCAGCCGTGCCAGGCAGCCCGGGGCTGCTGGGGGACGG
>VXBU01016612.1:391745-443171 GCA_013400315.1 Bombycilla garrulus | reverse complement strand
AACTGCACAAAGAGGGGTCTTTTTGTTTTCCTTTAATTTTTTTTTTTTTCCTTCGTGTGGTTTTTATTTTTTGAATAAAATATATGAAAATTCGTATTTTTACCTACTCCCTCCCACAGCACGAGAGCGCGCGGGCCGCGGCGCTGCGGCAGTGGGGTGCCTCCAGCCCTGGGCGGGTTTCAAGGGGTTTAATTCACTTTAAACCCCCTTTTTACCCAAAAAAAAACCCCGTTTTCCCCTCAAAACCCTTTCTCCCCTCTTGTCCTGTCACTCTCCAGCCCAGGCAGCAGCTCGGGTTTGGCCAGGCCGTGCCACCCTGCTCCTCTCCCCATGCAGGGAGGGGACAGGGAGGGGTGGTGGCCCTGCCACCCTCCTGCCCTGTGGGAAGGCCCACTTTGCATCAGGGACTCCTCCCATTGCAGGGTCCCCTCTTGCCGGGGGTTGGACGCTGCTTTGGCCCCATGGGTCAGGCTGGTGCTGTGCCCCCACCTGTCCCCTCAGGGGATGTGATGTATCAGATCCAAAAGAAGAAAAAAATAAATACTTGGATTTTTTTTTTTTAATGATTCCTGTTCTTTAGTTACTGTTCAGACAGGCAGGGTGGGCACCCTGGGCCCCTTGGCACCCCCAGAGCCACTGCACCCCATGTGCCCCAGGGATGGCATCACCCTGTGCATCCTCCTGGGAGTTACTTTGATTTCAGATAATGCCCCAAAAATATGGAATTTTCCACCAACAGGCATCAGGGAGGAAGGGAATGAGCTACAGGTGCCTGTTTGGGATGGAGGAGAAAGGAGCAGCACCCCCAGCCTGGGGGTGAGCAGGGCTCCCTGCTGGTCCCCATCCTTCCACACAGGGCAAGGAGTAAAATAATAATAATTATGTATTTAAAAAAAAAGAAAAAGCAGACAAAACTGTAGCAGCAATTTCCCAATTTATTGAAACTGATTGATTTTTGCAGGTATGTCTAAGCTAAATCCCATCACAAAGGTTCTATCCGAGGGCAGCCCCCGGCAGGCGAGGAACTGGGCAGCAACTAGAAAATAAAATCAGATTTACCTGAACTACATCGACAGAAAATCAGTACAACACAGCATGTTTCTCCCACTGACCTCTGGTTACGAAATCTCCTCAACCTCCCCAAAATATTAAACACATCTTCAATACAAACACAGGTTTATAATAATTAATATAAAGTCAGTATAATATAGAATATTCCCAGCAAAAAAAAAAAAAAAAAATCAACAATCTTCAAACACCGTCCTTTACGTGTTTGTTCAGCTTTATTTTTGTAGACAGGTTTAAAGCACGTTGAAAAATAAATATATATGAAAGCATACACACAGCACTCTGACTAGGGGGACTAAAAAAAAAAATAAAAGGCTGAAATTCAAAATACGACTCAGGAATTCAGGATCTACAAAATCAAAGGAACCATTAATTATGGCTTTCGTAGGAGTCGCACGTGTCACAGAATGAGCGAAAATTAGATTATCTTTCAGAATATTGCAAAAAATTCCAGTTTTTGCATTGTTTTCATGGAGTTTCCTCGAGGGTGATGTGCAAAAGGGAGAGCTTTGAGGGGAGGGTGCTCAGGGACAGTCCCAAAATGCAGCCACCCACCCCAAAGCCGCAGCTTTGCTTCGGGGAAGCGGAGTGTTTAAAGGCAGGAGTGGGGAGAGGAAACAAAAGAGGAAGTAACGCTGGAGTGGGTTTCCTTCCAGATAAAAATTATTTGTTTTGTTGTCCAAAAAAAAGATTTTTGATTAAAGAAAAAAAAAAACCAAAAAAAAAGGAAAGGGAAAGGACAATCACTTTGCAAGCCTTCATTAGAGAAGTCCCCCTCTGCCTCCCCGCAAAGCCGCTCCGCAGCTGTGAGGCTCTGGGGTGACCTTAAAAACCACGAAACTGGGGAATTCGTGATTTCAAGAATATTTTTGGAAATCCCAAATCAAGGACCTCGTTTGTCTCCATCCTTTAAGATGTTCTCCAAGTCCATGGATCCCTGGGATGTTTTCCAGAGGGCACAGACAGGACAATGCCCTGCGCCCCGTTCCGCTCTCTACTCCTGGCACTCAGATTTCAAATAAAAAATGAGGGTAATCAAGGAATTCAAGAGGGAACATTTACATGTACAAATGCTTTTAAAAAAACGAGTTGCAAGTTCTCAAGACGGAGTATATCCATGTTTTACCTCTAAGGGAGTTACTGTTTTGGAACTAAGTCTGTATATATATACACACACATATATATATATATTTAGAAAAAATTAAAAAAAGGGAACCTCAGTGAAGTATACAAAGCCCTGAAGGGAAATACAAAGACGAGATGCAGAACAGGC
Source organism: Bombycilla garrulus (assembly GCA_013400315.1). Classification (NCBI taxonomy): domain Eukaryota; kingdom Metazoa; phylum Chordata; class Aves; order Passeriformes; family Bombycillidae; genus Bombycilla; species Bombycilla garrulus. The sequence goes on along the minus strand of VXBU01016612.1, from coordinate 440,830 downwards.
AGAATTAGTGGGGTTTTGTTTAAATCTCCAAGAGCAGAAGTTTGCATAGGCAGTAAATCCGAGAGACCCCGGAGAGAAGCTGGAGGGATGCGATCACCTGGAGTGAACTGATGAAGTTTATAAAGTTCCAGCATAAAAAAACACACCCAAATTCCTTTTTTTTTTTTTTTTTTCAAACCCAAGCAGGAGCATGGAAGGTTAAAGATGAATCCCTGTGTTTCCAACTCTGCACACCTCCATCAGAACAAAGCACTTCAGTAGACATCAGGTGTTAGAAGGGTTTTATTTGGTACATGGTGTGTGTTAGTGGGACAGAAGCACGTGCGAGGTTATGACATGGGGAGAAGTTAGTTTTTATGTGGATTTTCCATTTCTCTCTCCCTTTTTTTGTTTTTTTTTTGCTTTATTTTTTGCATCCTCAGTTCAAAGAGCCTCAAAGTGACAGTTTGGAAACACTCCTGAGCGCTACCTGGCTCTCTGCCCACCTTTAATAAAAATAAGGAAAGAAAAGAATATTTCCAAGGGAATTGTGAAGAAAGCTCAGTACTCCGTAACTCTGATGACAAAATCGAGTCACTCAAGGGCAGAGAAGAAGAGAAGGGCTTGGCCCACACCTGCTCCTCCTCAGGTGGATCACACACCAGCACTGGAGGGGATGGGCCATCGGAATGTGACACAAACCCAGGGTGTTGAACTGTTTGGGCGTTAAAATTCTCTTTAAAATAGATTTTTACATATAAAAAGCAAAGCTAAAGATAAATCTTTAAAGTACTGTATGTATTTGTCTACATGCAACAGGTGAGGCTGCACATTCAGGACTTCAGGCACCCCCCAACCCCTCCAATATTTACAGGGTAAATGACAATAAATACACAGCCCACACTCTGGGGGAGCCAAAATCAGGATAAGGGAACAGCCTCCTCGCTCTGGTACCCCCCAAAACCATTGGAAAAGGGTATAAAGGTTCAGTTTTGACGTACTGGGTGAATTTTTACAGCTTTTTAAATAGTGGAGAAGGAAAAGAAGCTAAAATGCAAAACAAGTTGAAAATGTTCCTGCATGACTCGCTCTGCTTTTAAGGAACAGAGCCCAAAGCAACAAGTGCCACCAACTCCTCCAGTCCGAGGGGCAGCAGCAGCAGTGCTGGGAGGCCCCACAGAGCCACACAGAGGGTTTTAGGGAAGATCTGTGTTCCCACATCTCTGAGCACCCCCAAATCAACGGGGCAGGAGCCTGGAGGCTCCCAGTGGAAGCAACGGGGGGTGATGGATGCAGAGAGAAAGGGCTGAATGTCTGCAGGGAACCGAGGGGCAGAGAAAGGGAGTGAAGGCCACAAACCCAGGATGCAGCTGGAAGGAGGGGATGGAGAGAGAACCCAGCTCCTGCAGGTGCCAGGATCGAGGCTCCCACCACGCTCCACGAAACCCTGGCACCGAGTGGCTTAAATCCTTGCAGATTATTTGCTTTATGGGGGTTTATTGTACAATATACTTTTAATTCCTTTGCTGGGTGGAACCACGCTTTTCCTCACGGACCACCAGGCCTGCAGGAAGGAAAATAGCACCTCGAGTCATTTGGCTTCTGGCAATGGGTTGTCTTTCGTGGCAGGTTTCAAGGTACCACCATCACAGACATCGTAGAAAATTGCTCGTGGCAAGGATGGACTGAGGTCTTCGGCTTTTTTATTTTTGATTTATTTAAAAAAGCACCAGAAGCAAAGAAGTGAAGGTAGAAGAAGCTGTTTCTCAGGAATAAGACAATTCCAACAGACGCTGTTGCTGTTGTTATTTAGGTGTAGCTGGAAGAAGGCAACAGTGGCCGATATGAACAATCCAACTATCTGGAACAGCCCCAGAGAGTCTGAGGAGACGCTGGGAGAGAAACCTGGTTCTTATTTAAAGAAAAAATGGTTTATTGGAAAATTACACGGAACCAGTGCAGCTGAAGCTGAAGGTTTTTGTCATGAATTAAGTAGGTGTCCCATGATCAACGAAAATGCTGAGATTGGCAAGGAAGAACAAAGTACCCAGGTGAAATCCTGGCCCCACAAAAGTCCATGGGATGGGAACAGCAAGATTCCTCCCTGCTGGGATCTCCTCACCTCGGCTTCTCACCTTTCCCAGCTCATCCTGCACTTGGCCAAATGCCTTGGTTCTGCTACAGTTTGCATATATTGGTGAAAAAGGCAGCTGAGCAAAGGGAGAAAAGTGAAGATGTTTGTGGAGAACAATGACAGGTACAGCACTGTGTCCTGTCGAGCAAAAGGTGCTTCCAGAAGCACAAATGCATTTCAGTGCCTGTGGATGACCAAGGCTGGAAGACAGGACGTGGGTAAGATGCCAGTAGGTCCAAGAAAAGTCACAATCTGTCTTTGATGGTGATTCTTTTGGAAGCTAAGAATCCAAGAGAAGTATTCATAAGGCTGTAATCTGACTTCTTTTTGATCTATTTGGCTCCATAAAAAAACAATTAAAACTCTAAATAACTTTGCAAAAGGTCTGTGTCATCAGGGGAAGCCCTCCAACACATCCATCCATCTGCTTTCATAACCTTAGCTTGAAATTCCACTGCTGCTGGGACTTCAGCACAGGCAAGGTGTAAAAAAAACCCCAACCAACCAGCAAACCTGCTTTGGACACAAAGACCTCCCCAGGGCTCGGTTTGGAGTGGGAAGGGGAGGAGGATTCATGCTTCACCAGCCTCCTCACACCTGCAGAGACTCCACTTCCCTCTGGGGCAGCCATGAGCAGGGGGTCACGGGGGGAAAAGGGAAAGGGAAAAGGGGGAAGGCAAAGTCAGTCGTGCCGCTGGAAGCGACCCTGCTGAGACAGTGTCTGAGTGGAACAGAGAAGGACTTGTTTAGAAAACACAAGAGTTATTTTGCACACATGGACGACAACAAGGCTACTTAGTTTTTCCAACATACTCCTTCCTCCCCGCCCTCCCTCCCCTTACAAACAACAGAGCGAAACAAAATAAAGAAAAAAAAAACAAACCCAAACAAAAAAATAATCCCTAAGAAATCCAGGTAAAATCCTTGTCGTTCTCCCCAGAGNCCCTCCCTCCCCTTACATACAACAGAGCGAAACAAAATAAAGAAAAAAAAAAAACCAAACCCAAACAAAAAAATAATCCCTAAGAAATCCAGGTAAAATCCTTGTCGTTCTCCCCAGAGTTGTCCTGCTCCTGCGGGGAGTCGACATCTTTGTCATCATCTAAAATCACATCATCCTGCGACATGCCCACGTCATCCTTCCACTTGATGTCGTCGTCGTCTCCCATCTCCTCGTCTCCTTCCACTTTGATGTCGTCCGGGTCTTCCATGTACTGCCCCTCCCCGGGGTAGCACTCCTCGGGGGAGCCCTCTCCCCCGTTGTGGTCCAGGTGCCCGGCCATGCCGCGGCCGGAGCAGTCGGCGCAGACGCCGTGCCGGCGTGAGCCGTGCTTGATCCCCACGCTGGCCGCCGACATGAACACCCGGTTGCAAACCTTGCAGACGTATTTTTTATCTTTGCTGTGGACCTGGAGAAGGAGAAAGACCGCAGAGGTGAATGCCAGCGGAGGTGGAATGAGAGCTGCTGCAGTGTTCCTGCAAAGGCAAATGCGCAGCTGAGATCACAAGTGGCTTCCAGCACTTGAACCCACCACGATTAACTCAACCCTGCAATGATGGCACACGATGGAAAATCCTTTGGGACTGCCTGCTCATCATCACACTTGTTAGTCTGAGACAAACTTTTATAATAATTTTTTTTCTTGTTTTTTCCTTCTGTTTTTCTGGGGGGCAATAGTTGTATCACACCCACCAGCAAGAGGAAAATGTAAAAAAGAAATAAAAAATACAATCCATAAACACTGGTTCTGTGAAGACCAGAGAAGAACAACCCTGATCAAACCAGTGTTAATGTCATGGTGATTTAGTGGTCTCCTTCCTGATCCCACTGCTGTCCAGAACCAAAGAACAGAAGCACTTGGAATGTCTCCTGTATTTCCAAAAAAATGCATCTGAATGCACTTCTCATCTTATTTCTGACTACTTTGGTTTGACAAAAATGTTTCTCTTCCATAACTCATGCTGCAAGAATCCTGGGCATATAAAGCTGTCACAGAATACATGGCCAGTAAAGGAAGCAAGGAAAATGCTCTGCAGGATAAAAAATTCACTTCCAGAGTCAAAATGCACTCTTCAATGAGCAAATTAGATACTTTGAGAAGCACAAAACACCTGATGAATGCTGAAATCTGTCCACTTTTGCCCTGCATGGAAGGCAAGGAGCTTGTCAAACCATCCCCCTGCTCCTCAGCCAAAGGAAACCAGAGCAGCGAGAACTCCCAAACTCCACCACAAGGAGCTTCACTGGGTACTTTCACTTACACATATACATGTGAAATCCATATTTATTTTATTTACATATAAAAAAGTTTAGTTGGAAGGGGCCCATGACAATCTGCTAGTCCAGCTGCCTGACTGCTTCAGGGCTGCCAGTATGTATTACAAATATGTATTTTTCTTTTAGTTCCTTTCTCTTTTTTCCTTTACATATTAACACCACACGGGGACAGCACAGGCACTCGGTGCCCTGTGTCTGGCACTGATCCTCAGGAGACACTTTAGGAAGCGGTGTAGAAGCACACAAGGATCCAGTGCCAGTGGTTTGGGTTGCTCTGAGCAGCTCAGCAGCCCCCAGAGCCTCGGGTACATATCACCAGTCCCTAATCCTTCTTAACTAATTTCTTCTTTTCACGCTCACAACAGCCTGTGGGAAAGCTTTTGCTGATTGAAGTCCTCCCTTTTATTTGAGAGCAGCTGCCTGGATGCCTGCTCCTGCCTCAGCATGGGATCAGCAGCTCTCACCACCTGACTCTCCACAACCCCACGCTCTGGAATACTCAGCTGAGCGAAAGCTCTTTGGGAAGAGGACAAATTGACCCACTGTAGCCTCTCAGCCCTCACTGCTGCAGGACACTGGCTCAGGCTCTGTGTTGCACCAGTCCCAGCCGTGTTCAAAGCCTGTGAGTGCCTCTGATATGCTCTGGCTGCAGGTTCCCCTGCTCCGAGCCAGTCCCCACGACATTCTTCTGCTGCATCAAGCAAAGGAATTACATTTTATTACTTTTTTTTTAAAGCAGTTGGATAGGGCTGCTCAGAGTCATCCAGCAGGATCTATAGGTATCACTCACTTTCAACTCACACAAGAGTGATTTTCAGGCATCAAAAGCTGAATAGGAGAAGGTGTTAAGGGTGCAGAATAAGGGCTAAAAGAGCCAAATAAAAAAGAAATTATAAAACAGGTACTAAACCAATTTGTAATTATCACAGAATGGTTTGGGTTGGAAGGGACCTTAAAGGTGATTTAGCTCTGACTCCCTGTTATGGGCAGGGATGCCTTCCACCAGAGCAGGCTGCATTTCTACTGAAAAACTGATCAGCTCTTCCTCTTTTCCACTGCTGTCAGTTCAGTCAGCAGGTTCAAAGTGAGCCATATTCCTGGATGCAACTGAACATAAATTAATCTTATTCCCTTTACAGCCAAATTAGTATTAAACACAGAAACAGCATTTGGCCCTCAGTATTGGACAGTGCCATTAGAAAGATGATAGTCTAATTGATTAAATGCCGATATTTCAAGGAAGAGAAGGGGAAATATGCTGACAACATCCTAAACTTAGGAAAAATTTTTAAAAGGGGAAGTTCTCAGAAATAAAAGGTGCTCCCTGCTGCAAAACCAGTAACAGATCTCAAAACCTGTGTGCTTGCAGCAGGACTGAGCTCACACTGGGATCTGCCTCCCAAACTCCAGCACCCCAAGGAAAGAAGGGAGGGACATCTCAGGGAGCTGGCAGTGCCCAAGCAGATGGCTGGGCACTCATCCAAACAGACATGGGAGCTGTGAAGGAAGGGAAGGAGATGATGGGGATTTGGGCACTGTGGAAAACCATCACACAGGGCTCCAGGATCCCGGTGTGGGACCTGGGGCATTGTCAGTGGTGAGTCAGGCCTGCTGCTGGAATTATTGCCTAGAAACTGCCTGCTCTGCCACAGAACCACCTCTACACCAAGCTTTGCGAACCTCTTTAGGTTCTAATTAGCCAAATAATTTCTATCATGAAAAGAAAAATAAAGTTGAGCTTAAAATTTTGTTTCTGAAGAAGCTGTGAAGAGCCAGACACCAGAACCAGCCTAGCAGTGTGAGCTGAGGAGCCTCTTTAATAAGTGTAACAGTATTTTTAATAACTAAGCATGGCCAGACCAGAGTAGCTTTGCCTCAAGTTCTTGCTGAGCAATGTGTTTTAAAGCTTTCTGCAGCAGAATTACAGATTTGTTAAGATTGGGAAAGGCCTCTAAGATCAAGCCCAATCGTTCCCCCAGCACTGCCAAGTCCACCACTAAATCATGTCCCCTAAAGCCACATTTACACTTTTGTTAAACCCTTCCAGGGATGGTGACTCCACTACTGCCCTGCAGCCTGTGCCAGGGCTGAACAACCCTTTCAGTGAAGAATTTTTTGCTCATATCCAACAGAAACCTTGGAAAGCCTCTAGCTGAGAGCAGGAGGAGGATGAACAGGCAGCCAGACATGAGACCTTGGAAAGGCAGGGGAAAAAGACAGAGGAGGCCTTCAGAGGAGCCCTGGGTGGCAAACAAAATCCAGACTTGAATGAGGTGAAGCTCTTTACCCTGAACAAAAGGGCTGACGCCCCCAGCTCTGCCCTTACCAAGGTGTGGCGCTTCATGTGCTCCCGGCGGGTGAACTTCTTCCCGCAGATCTCGCAGGGATAGGGCCTCTCCCCCGTGTGGGACCGCATGTGCCTCTTCAGGATGCACTGGTGCATGGCAGAAAAGCTGCAGTACGGACACTTGAACTTCTTCCTGATCACTGTGAACTCGTTGACTGCAAGAGAGAAAGAACACCCAGATTAGTCTCAGGACGCCTCAAAACAGTTTTCTCGTTGTGTATTTCACTGTTAAATTAGTTCGCTGTGAAATCACACTCTTACCCCTTAACCATCTACATATTTTTAATCCTTCTACTGTATTACTGTCCATATATTATTAAAGCTAAGGAACTGAGTACCTCCATCAGAGCAGCTTTTGAACAAGGTGACATGCAAACATTTAGCAACAGCCTGCTACAGACATTGCTTGCTAAAGGGAAAATGAAGAGGGCTGTCAGCCTGCTAGGGTTCTGATTGATTACAAAGGATTATCCTAAATATCAAGATCTAAAATGCTAACAGTACTATTTGTAGAAGAAGCAGGGAGCCAGGAACAGAAATCCACAAAGGTGGCACCCAAACAGTGCCAGTGGTAATTATGGATGCAAGAACATCATCGCACACCCCAGGAGCATTTTGGGGAACAGCAGAGACTGAGGATGGCCCAGAGGAAACGGGACAGTTCCAACCACCACTGTCTACATTATCCAGTGACACAGTGACAGTGCCACGCACAAAACACAGCAGGTGAAAACAGAGGATTTGCTGCTCCCTGAGGGCACCACCCACCCACCACAAGTTTGGAAGTGACTGTCCACGAGGAGATGATTTTAAACTCCTGTTTCTCCTTCATTCTACTGCTTCCTATTAGTGTCTTAATTTTCACCCAGGTTTCTCCTAATTATTGTTATTTCTCAAAGCAATATATTTACATAACAAGGAGGGAAAAAAAAAAATAGAAAGCAAGTTCTGGTTAATCACTGTAACTTATGTGCATGTAAATGGCTCCTGGTAAAGGAAATAGTCTATGGAGGAGAGCTGGAGGAATAGGGGAATGCCAGACCTACTCCCTGTCTCTCTATCCAGTACTCAGCAACATTTTCAGATGCCTATTGAAATATTATAAATATAATATATAAAATAAATGCAAAATATAACAGAAATACCCTACTAGGTGTGTGCACAGTCCATGCCCTCAGTATGTCACAGGTAATGCCCTGGAAATTCACTGTACACTGAAAAAATGGCCTTTTTAAAGAAAATTGGTAAGTCCACATAGTGTCATTTCATGCCCAATTTGTGGGCTGGTTTCTTGGTTTTTTTTTCCTTCTCCTTTTAAAATTTACTTTGTTTTGTATATCAATACAGGCGAAACAAGATTAAAACTACATTTATCTACATTTGTCACTCATGTAGAAGTGCAAACCAGCTGGCACTACTAAGAGACACCTTTAAATAAGGTAACACCCTCCTGAGTAATCAGAACAAACATTTCAATACCAGTTAATCTTAGAAAAATACTTTAAGTAGTTTTCTATTGTTCTAATACACATTAAGAGCATGATTCAAGATCTTAAAAGCTGCGGTGATATGAAGTTTATCTCAGCTTTTGTTTTGACTACTCAGAATTAAAACACATCCTCCATGGAGATAACTTTGTGTAAGAAAGACTTCCTTCGATTATCAGTTTGCCTTGAATCTAATATTCTGTTCTGTTCTTGGGCTCCAAACCCACTGCCTTGGGCTTCTCAGCACCTGTGGTTGTGCAGCCCACAGCTGCTTTCTTTTGGGGTAGCTTGGTGTTTTTTCAGCACATTTGTAAAGCTGTCAAGAGAATTTTCTAGTCCATAGGGAAAAAAACCCAAACAGTTACTCCCTCGGGCCATGGCTGCAACACGGACACCAGGGGAAGCCAATGCTAAGGAATATTTTATTCAGCTTTCAGCAAAGCTCAGCCACTGCAATGGGGCAGTGAGAAATGATTTTGCACTGCTTTAGGAACCTCCTGGAGGAGATACCTGAGCACAGCCTGATGCCCAGAGCTTTGTGCAAGCTCTGCTTGGTGACCTAAACACCAGCCCTTCTCCTACCCCACACCAATCTTCTGATTTACCAAGACTTTAACATCTTTCTTTTCCCTTTTTTTTAAACAACTAGAATATGAAAACTTTTTGTCTTTTACTACAGGAAAATTTTTTTTTCTTTATTTTCTCCTAGGGTTTGACACTCCCTCATCTACACACTCAGAGGCAAGGAGCCCATATTTTCCTACAGCAGGTAGCAATTTTATGATACGAAGCTATTTACTATGAACTCATTTCCAGCCTGATTTCATAACCTCTTCGTTTCGGTGACAGGCCACAGACACGTTTCTAACAACCCTGTCACTATGGAGTGTAGACAAGGTGAGCAAGCTGAACACAAACCCTCCTTCCTCCAGCGCTGCCCCACACCACACACCCTGCAGAGCTCGGCTCCCAGGGCACAGAGCCCCTGGGAAACACTGACTGGAGATCCTGACAGCAACCAGAGCCTGGGATCATGAGGAAAAAGTGCTTTAAGGAGAGAAACCCACAAATCCCTTCCTCCTTCATGGCTGGGTTGTGGCTGCTCCTGCTGTTCCCTCCGTGACCCGGAGCCTGCTCCCGTTTCCTGCCCACGTCTCTCCCTTCCCTTCAGGGCTGAGCTGCTGCAAAGCTGAAAAGGCAACACCCAACGCTGGGTGCACGATCTGCAGCCCCAGGCCCTGATTCCAACACTTCCATGGATTCCCAACAGCCTATTCCTGATTCCATCCAAGATCCCTCATGCCTGCATTCAGCTTAAATCACTCAAATCCAATATTTTCAGCTTCTGTATTTAAAAATACTCACAGAACACTGTTTGCAGCTATAGTTTTATTGAAAACTATTTTTGCACCAAGTGGCCACGTATTTAGTTCTGGTATCTACAAAAGGAAACACCTCAAAACCAGCAGCATGCTCAGAAAAATAAGTGCATTGCAGCATTAACATTTTCACAGTCCTGTAAAATATAAGCACCCACAGTACATCTATTTATTGCACAAATACCACCTTCGGTACGAGCATCACCCTTTGTCTAAAGGACAATATTTTGCAGAGCAGCATTAGGTGTAGCAGCATTAAGGTCCTAAGAAATCATTTTTAACATGATCATCAAGGTGATAAACAGCAGCACCACCGGTAAAGAGCTACTGGACACAGCACCAAGAAATGGAGAAGGAAATGGAAACAGTGACACAGTAAAAATCTGTGTACTTAATGCCACTAAAATATTTATGGAAATGTGTGTTTTTAAAACCAACACAATAATGCTTGGGGAAAAAATCTTTGGTACTGTCATCTCAAGTAACTTATTTCACTGAGGCTGTTAAAGGAAACAGGCTCCTACATCCCTGAGAGTGAAGGAAAAGCACTAGTGATGCCTGATGGAGCTGCTCTGGATTAATCTGTAAACTGTCATCTAGTTAATAACCACTGAAATACTACATTCTTTGGGTTATTAGAAAGAATTCACGAACTTCAGGAGAATTCCTGTCCTCTAAAATCCTCTTTATATTTAAGGTTATAAATAGCAAGGTGCAATTTAACTGTCAGACTCACACCTCCCGTCAGCTTCCCATGCCATTTCCTAACAGTAAAATCCTGCTTCTAACACCTGTTCTACACAAACCCATCAAAGCTCTGCCCTGCTATACCCTTCAGTTATAACAATTAAAAAAATTAGTCCTGATCCTGAAGGGAAGCACTGGAAATTCCCAGTGCTGAAGTCAGGAAGCACTCTGATGCACAGGCCAAGGAAAATACTACTAAAACCTCTATTAGAAACCGTGCTGACCTGACTATAGAAAAAGAATTCCAGGCTGAATTAAATTCTAAAAGACAAGAAAAATGAGCAAACATGAAACCTCATTAACTACTATTATGTAATGAAACCTTTTAAAGTTTGCTGAAATTGCTTTTGCTGGCATCTTACTTTCCCAAGTCAGACAAATCCTTCCCAAATTTCCAGATAAGATTCATTGGGTTACAACTTTTTTATTTTTTTTTTCTGGCTCTGTTTTCTCCTTTTTCACTTGCTGATTATTTAAGAGCAAAATAAATCATGAGGCAATTACTCTGACATCTGTCACAAGGGAAGCTGACACTAAAAGCTACACACATCCCCAGACAGCCAAGATCTCCAACGCCAAAGATGTCAACGGGAACAAGAGCGGGAAAAATGAACCTGACTTCGCAAAACCCGTAACACTGAAACCCAAATGATTAAAGTGCACTACAGTGATTACATAGGAACTTGTCCTCAATTCTGGCTGCAGCCTGCTCAAATGAAGAGTAAGAACTAAGCCAAGCAGGGAAACTCAGCTTCCCAGCCCCGTGTGGTATGGAGCTGTCTCCCTAAAGCTCTGACTCCTGGAAGGAACAGCAGAGCTGCACCAGAATATCCCTGTTTGTTCTCCCCAAGCCCAAGGGCAGCAGGATCTGATGGGCTCTGTCACTCACCTTTCCAAAGGAAAGGGTTGGGGGAGAAGCTTTTCACCACATCCACGTTGTTCAGAATTAAATATTTCTCATTTTTTGCCTCCCTGAGATGCAACAGTATAATGAGAACAGTATAATGAGAAAGTACAATGTACTTTCTCATGTACAAAGTACTATCTCACTATAATGAGAGAGAACTTCCCTGAAGAACTCTAGAGAACGTTTGTAGAAGTTTTTTTTTTTTTGTAGAAGGGTTTTTTTTCTCCTCAGCTGTCTCTCACACTGAGGAAAGAAACCCCACATGCTGACAAGCTGTGCTGCACACAGAGCAGCTGGGAAGCACTGCTCTTAATTATGCTACTTTCATTTCACAGTCACCATAATCTGGTTTTGTATTGTAAATATATAGCAATAGACACAGAAATATTTAATCTTTTTTAAAAAATATGTGAATTTCATAGAACGAAACAGGAATTACAGATTTCTGCCCACCAGGAACAGCCACTACTGATTCTGTATGCACACCCCAAGTTACAAATAAATCTATGCAAAGCCTCCTTCCTCCACTTCAACACCACCACACTCGGCCTGGCTAACTTAATTACAGTATATAAACCAAATGAGTCACAAAAATGTACAGAATCCCTGAAAACCACGGCCATACTCCAGGATGTTTCTTCAAAAAAAGCCCTGAATGTACTGAAACATGGTATCAGTAAAAGATGCAAGCCTTGCAACAACTTTCAAGCCCAAACAACACACCCTACTGGACATAGGAACAAGCAGTATATTTTTCTCCTTTGAAAGACACAGAAAACCACTTTACAAACTGCAACCCAGCGCTTCCACAGCTCCCGAGTTCACAGTGAAAACCCCTGGAATGCCCAAATGGTCAAATGGACAGAGCACTAGAGCAGAACTCAGAACTAAATTCTATTATTAATTCTATTGCTAGCACTTTCAACAACCTGAGAGATGGTATTTTCCTGAGGAACTGGAGGAAAACATCACCATTTCTTTTATAAAGCACTTTGAGATCTACTGATAAAGCAGTTGAAGGTAGTGTCAGAACACAGAATGAGCACTCCAATGAAACAGCCAAAGTGCCTATTTTATGGATCCAAAAGAGTTATTTTTGCACAAAAATTGCCCCAAGGCTGCAGTGACACAGCATCTGGAACCAGCACAGCATCAGCTGACCAGCTTTGGGGAGTCACTCTATGAAATGACACCTGTGGAACATTTATTTGCAGCACGAGAACCACGGCACAATTTACTTTTCCAAATTCAAGGAAGTTTCTCGTATACAACAACAGCAGCTACACATCCTCAGGATCCTCGCTCGGTCCTACACTGTCCAAAAGCTCCAGCCCAGGCAGCTGGGCAGAGCCCAGGTAACACATTTTCACGTGGCTACTGAGGTTCCTCTGGGTGCCGAAGCCCTTCCCACAGCAGAGACAGACAAAGGCGCGCTCGCTCGAGTGCACGGACAGGAGGTGCCGGTTTAAGTCTGTCTTGTCACGGAACAGCTTGGCACAGTTAGGACACTGCATCTTCTTACAGTGGAAGTGGACGGTCTTCTCGTGCCGGTCCATGTTGGATTTCAGAGTGAAGCTGGCGGGGCACTTGGAGCACTGGAAGCGGGCGAGCTGGCCGGCGTCGGCGAGGCCGGGCCGCGAGCAGTCGAGCACGTCGAGAGGGAGGAGCATGGAGAAGGCGTGCTCGTGGATGTGCTCCTTCAGCTCCTCAGCACACTGGAACACCCTCCTGCAGAGCCCACAGCTCGGCCTCTTGGCCAGGGCCGAATCCAGGGTGGTCCCATCGGCGGCGACGTCCGTGTCTTCAGATCTCGGGAAACTGGAATCTGAAACAGACCCGCGGGTACACAGGCACGGATCAGCCTCTTCTGGTGTAAAACAACCACAGTTTAAAGATGTCTTTTTCTCTCTGCTTACCTGAGTCGCAGTTATCAAACTGCCAAAGTGCCAGCAATCTGTCGTATGCGGCCTGCAAGGGAAAAGCACAGGGAAATTGAGGCAGGCATTTACAAGAAGCTGTCCTGCAGGCAGAGCTCCGACTGCCATCGCTGTCACTGCCTTCATCCCCTCTCTAAGGGAGGCTCAGCCGTTTGACCTGGCAACTCAAAATACCTTTTACAAAGCTTTCACTGCCAGAGCAGTGAACTGGGCCCTCATCTTGCTTCAAAACACCTTATCATTTGGTGATTTGAAGACAGTAATCAACATCCCTGTTTAGGTCTTGGATAACTACTCAGTTTCCAGTCCCACTAAGCATCCCTAGCTCCCACTCAGGTCAGTGGGAAATGCTGGACAGAATATTTTTAGTTGATATAACAGAACTGGAAAACTCTCCCTTAGCCCTCCACAAGTACTTTTCCTTTCCACACAGAAGAGGCTGTAGAACACAAACACCTTCTGCATAGCTCCCTTTCTGCAATGCCCTCAGGCACTGCTGATCCAAATTCTAAATAAAAGCTGATTTTATCGGGTTTTTTTGTATAAATCCTTTGCGATATGCCAGTGTGTGGCAGATGGCAGCCCTGTATGAGGCAGAGGCATGCTGCAGCTTCCACAGGTCTGTGCAGACCAGATCACTTTGCTCATTGGGGACTGCAAAGCAAAATCTCTGTTTTCCACCCATTTGTTTCACCGAGTATCAGTCAAAAATATTAAGAGTAAGAAACGCTGCAGGAAGCTATGGATTTTAGGTCAAGCTTCTGACTTCTGTAATAGAGAAAGCCAGCCCACTTCTGTCTGAATTTAGACAGTTACAAGAAACCCAAATGCCCAACACCAGAAGTGAGCAATGGGTAGCTGAGATCTCATGCCATTATTACATGCTAGTGTGCAATCTTGTGCAAATGAAGGGAATTACAATAAAAAGGGTATTTATACTTAAAAAACCCCAGAGGTTTTTGAACAGAGGTTCTGTTGAGGTAAGGCAGAAAGACTAAAATTGGGACAGCAGCAGTCTTGACCCTCAACAGACTTCTGGTTTTAAAATAACCCGTATTTTTTTTTAAGCTCACAGATTAAAGTATAAGGTATTAGACCTTTCAAAATACTCCTAACTGGGGAGGATTTGATCAAACACATCTTTGCATTCCAAGTTCTTTGTATTTCCCCCTCCCCCCTGATCTTACCTGGGTTGAGGAATGCACCTCTCCTTTTATCCCAGTTTCTGGTGACATTTCACCAGAAGAGCAGATCCCGGGGGGGCTCTGAGTGGCAAGGTGTGCTGAAGGCAGCGGGGGAGATGGTGCTTCCACTTTGCCATCACTTTCACCCCTTGAAGGATTCGAGTTGGTGCCAGGCCCTGGGGAACACAGGAAACGAATCTCACCCACGTGAACGAGCACCAGCTGGTGGCTTTAGCAACGGCCTCGCAAAGGCAGCGCCCCAGCACTCGCAGCTCATCTTCTGTCAGTGGGAGGGAATGCAGCAGGACAGAGATGCCAGGCTTTTGGTCTTATTAGTTGATGGGTCGGTTTTTTGGTTTTTGCCTTTTTTATTTTTTTTTTTTAAACCAGCCTCCCCACCCAAATGTCTGTGTGTACTGGAGTGACATCGCAGGGCTCGGTCACTACAGAGTCCGTTGGGAGAAAGAAGCACAGTGCAGCACAAATATCCACATTTCTCTTGGAGAAGCATCATTCTGAACACATACACTTCCACCTTTAAGGAATGTACACGCCAACTGCATTCCACTAACTTCCTTGAAAGTTTATGTCACAGGTTCAGATCTCAAGATCTGTCCGTGGTGGTTTATTTAATATCAAACTGTCAGTACTTGATCTCAAAGTGCTTTACAAAAGATGGAGAAAAGGATTCCTGTCACTCTACATTTAGCAAGGATGGAGGTTCAAATATTTGTACAAAACTGTTCGATTATACCTGACAGTCATTACAGTCTAAACATCTCCCATAATTCAAAAGGAAAACATGCTGTGTCCGGCTCTTGCCTAAACTGGAGCAACAGCCAAATGGAAAACAATATTCCAGAAACTGCCCTGAGGAGCAATGACAAAGCTAAATACAAATAAAGACTGTGTCATTAATATCACTGTACATTATAAATTATTATACAAACTTTAGCACATGCCTTGACTGAATATTGGAATGACAAACTGAGCAAGTTGTTCTTTTTGAAATGCAAGGTGGCAAAACCAGAAGCAAATATGGCATAAAACAAACAAAGTCATATTTAAAGCACTCTATGCCCTACAGGCTTTTTCATTTCCAGCAAAAAAAAGAGTCTGATGGAAACCTTCAGGGATATAAAAAAAACACTCTTTAATTCAGCTACAAATAACAAGTCACAGTTTACACTGTGTCCAAATACAATGCGCTGTGATCTGGGTGACAACAAAGCACTGGAGTGAAACCACACCAAGGTTTCAAAATGTGAACAATCCCAAATCTTACTTTTTTATCAGCTATCAAAGGAAATTCTGCTCTTGTGCCACAAGCTGGATGTTTGATTTACTTTCCTCTGCTTTGATCGCAGATCGATATCTTTCCCAACTTAGTTAACGCTATTCAGCTGGGATAACAAAGCTCCAAGGTTTCCTTCAGGAGCTGCTCATCTGTTGCTGTTGTCATTTTAAAGTAGGGCAACAAAATGCCAGAAATTCAAGATATAAAAAATTCAGGGGAAAAAAGGAATTTATCAGTATTTCCTGTTAGACACTGTTACCAGGAATCCAGCTCTACAGGTCCATAGCAGAATTCCTGCCTAGACAGACACACGTTTCTTTTTTTTTACTCCTGAACATCCCAAACTGATTCAAACTGCCCCAAAGGCATCTCTGGGTTACACTTTTTTGAACTAATGGTATTTTAGCACACAGTAAAGATAAACCAGCGGGGCCTGGCTTGATGGATTCTTTATTAGCACCTTCCCAGAGATTTACAGGTTCCAAAATTTCTCTGCACTTCTTAAAGCAAAAATTAAGGCTAAAGAACAAGCAATGAAATTAAGCATGGAGAAGCAATAAACTATCATCCAAGGTGTACAGACACACAAAGATGTACAACACAACAAAGATGAGTTTTCAAACAATAATCAGTATTTATTTGGTTTCAACAACTGCAAGTAACACAAGAAGAGAGAAATCCACATCAACGACCCACGCTTTGTACACAAGAATGCAGATTTACATCCATTCTGACTTGTACTGTGAGAAACCTTTTTCCCTCCTAAACTTATACTAAAATGTATTTTTACCAGAAGTATTTCAACTTCTAAATCAGGAATCAAAAACACTTCCCTTCAGACAGCTCTGCACGCAGAAAATGAAGCAGGGGTTTAGCAATATTTGTGTGAATACAGAAATCTTGTGACAGCTGGACAGTAAACTATTGTGGAAAAGAGAACGGCGATGTTATTATATCTCATTTAAAACTGCATCCCTTCTCCCCTAAATCTTCTTTTACTGTGTACGAAAATCCCACACCAAACTGAATACCTTTAACTTCTTCTTGGGAATGTTGACCACTCTGTAAAATGTATTTCTTAACATCCAGTGCAAGGATAAATTATTGGCTCCAATGAACCACTAACTAAAAATAACCTATTAGCTGGTTTGCCCAAAAGAAAAGGGCTCTGTGTACCATGCAATCACTTGGACTGGAAGCTTCATAGGAATTGCTTCTATAAACAGTTTCAGATGCAACAGGGTAAACAGGAAAAGCCAAACTTAGACATACAAAAAAGTCTTTAAATATGCTATTCTGAAATATGGAAGTTGTCCTCCCCCCATAATCTGAAAGTTTTTTTTTTTTTTTTTTTTTTTAAATGAGAAAACGATGTAAACTAACCACCTCATTTTCTGATGAATATTAAAATTGTCATTCTCTTGATGATACTTGGCAAAACCATCTCAAAACATTCGACTGAAGCCTTTGAGACTTGTGGCCGTGTGATGTAACCGTGCGGAACAATGCTACCAAAGTTCAGGCTCATAAAAGAAATAAGACACGTTATTAAACCAAGGAGCTCTGCAGAGCAGCTCTGCTGGAGTGCAAATCACAAAACAACCACCTGCTTTTAGAGACAAACCAGGAAAATATGGCAAGACCAGGAAAAGTCTCATAATGTCTTATCTGAAAGACACCCCCAGTACAACGCAGGCAGGCTCAGTAACCAACAGTTCCCCAGACGGCCTCAGTGCTACCCATGAGTAACTCACACATTTTTTTTTTTCTGCAAAACCTCTGTGTTCCAGGTTTCTGTCAAGCATATGAACAACGTCAATCTTGATCACACATCATGAACATCAAACTCTCCGAGCCCTTCAGCTGCAGGTTATCTGGCAACTGTGCCACCCAAATGCCAAGATTCATAACTTTTCCCTTCTGATTTTAAATGAGTTTGAACTGGTTAACTTCAGAAATTCACCATAGTGATACGACACCCCCCCACACACATTCTGGGCTTCATTTTCCACCAGCAGAATGTCAAGTTCATGCCTCAGATGATCATATAACGAATTAGTTTAAAAGAACACGGGGTAAAATGAAAACCTTGGGATATCCTCTAACTTCTAAAATAGGATGTGGAAAAGCAAGTGAAAACCAAACCTTTAATGTGTGCGGTAACTTGGAGAGTAATATCCCCTTTAGAAATAGCTCATCCAAATTTTAAACATGTTTAACACCTCCATTAAGTATTTTATTGTCCAGAAAAAAAAACCAACAACAAAACAAAACCTGAATACTGCTCCTTGAGGCTGTTATGTACTACAGTGCTTTGTTAGAGAAGGCAATCCAGTGATAGCAGCCAAGATTAAAAAACACTTCACTTCTTTAAAGTCAGGAAAGACTGATCACTTATAATCCCTGAAATTAGTGCATTTCTTTTCAAATCAAGACAGATGAAAACCACTGAGTTTGGTTGTCTTGCTAAATTCAGTCTTTTTCACTGTGCTCCTACCTACTCCCTCCTCTTTTTTTTTTTTAATATAACCCAGGACTTAAAATGACTCAACATCCTCAAATTGTTCTTGAAGAAAAATGTCAAAAACACCTACAAAGCCAGCACCAACCTAGACTGTGCTTTTACATCTCAACAACCTTCCTACCACTTGCTTCACTGTCATTTTATACACTGAAAATTCTCATCAAACTTCATGTCCTGTTGTATTCAGTAATGACCACTTAAAAGGGAATCATATATCACAAGATCTTTTTCAAGTGATTAAAATAAATTCATACCTGTGAATCTGAATAAGATGAAAGAAAAACTCCTGGCTCCTATAAAAACCCTCTTACCAGGCCACAGCCACATCCCCGACTGCTGTGAGAGCTACAGACCAAGCAGGAAGTCTTCCTTTCGACTTGGGCATTTCACTTTGCTTCCATAAAGATGAAATAATTGAAGCTCAGCTGAATGAAATCCAAGTAACAGCCAGAAGACTGGAAAATAAGGACTTCAAATACATGCTGGACAGCACCTCCCGGGCCAGGGCACCCCTCAGTGAGCTACCAACTACCTCCTTTTCTAAATGTATCAAAGCTTTATTTTAAACCCAGCTGGTCTCCTGCCTGCACCACGTCCATCCCCAAACTCTGCTTCTTAGGTGGTTGAGCAATCTCCAATTTTTAACCCGGACTTATGGCTGCTTCATACACATTTATCTTTACGTCAAGTGCTGCTTCAGTTTTTAAGTAAAACCTAAAATCGTCCAGCAAGGAGAAGGATGGTGGATAGATAAATTATTCCAATTTATCAAGACAGAAAATGAGACTGCTGATTCCACCTGTCAGGAGCCACAGAGCCAAACCCTTGGTTCATCCATCACCCACAGTCGTGCATCGACGCAGGCTCCCGCCCATCCCTGTGCCAGCTCAGGGCACTCTGCCCCAAAACCCTGCTGCTGGGCTGAGCCACATCTGTGCTCTTCCACTTCAACCCCGGAGCCCAATCTGAGCTGTCTAAATCTGATTGAACTGGGGATCCTTCAGGAATTGAGTTACTGCGAGAGAAACCAGAACTCTGCACCAGCCATTCCCCACAAATATTTAAGCTACAGAATAAGGTACAGAAACTTCAAGGTTTTTCGCTTTTTTAAAAAACAAATCCCATTGTTCAGATATGAGAAGTGAAAAGATAGACTAAGTCTGATACTGCATTGTGCAACTATTTCCCTTTGTCTCACAACTCCAGGGACCAGTTGGCCACTTGGATGGGGTTTGGAGCACCCTGGTCTAGTGAAAAGTGTCCCTGCCCATGGCAAGGAGGTGGAAAAAGATGATCTTCAAAGCCCCTTCCTACTCAAAGCATTCTGGGATTCTGTGATTCATTCTCTAATTCTGTGATCATTAAAGTTATCTATCTTTTCCCATTGAGGAAAATAAAAGAAAACAGAATCATAGATATCCTAAGTGAATTTTCATTCTGTTTACTTGGTCAGTTTTCTCAGCATAGATAAAGATAAACATTTTCTTCTGGAAATTAACATGTAGCACTCAGAAAATTGTTGTTCGCTCTATTCTGTTTCACAAATGACGTATCTTCTCAGAGTATTATTAAAATACAGCATTAATAATTTCTTTCTTTATGCACTAGAGAATCAGGCCGCAATGAAGAAAACACAAAAATATGCTGAAAATATGCTGTCCAGACCTAGTGGTTCACACCAGCTGTCTCCAACAGATCACCAGTAGAAAAACATTCATTTCCAGGTGCAAGTATAACAAAATCAATAGCTGCTCACTACTTACAGGTCTAAAATTAAACTGCAAGAAGGAAAGATCATGCAATCTACAACACCCCAATTGTTTCCACAGACACAGGAGCAACATTCAAGCTGTTCAACATCAGTCGAGTTTGGATTCAAAACCTTTCCAATAATGACTCCAACACTTTGCATTTTGTTTGTAAGTACCATTGTGCAAACGAGTGAAATAAAAATTTGAGAACAAGTGTTACAGGGTGAATATTTTCTTCTGTGACTTTAGAATATTTTCTTCTATGACTTTAACACTAAAATTGGATCAATAGCAGACAAAAATTTCCAAATTTTATGGAAAGCGGGATTAAGCAGGACTTAAACCTGGATATAAACACACCAGCAGCAACAAAACGAGGCGGTACCTCTCTTTCCTTCTCACTGAAGATTTCCCCTAAAGCGCCACTAAGAAAAAAAACCAAAACCAGAAGAAGGCCAACTTACGGGAGAGCGAGTGCGTGCCTTTGGGGAGGTACTCGAAGAGCAGCGAGCTGTCCTCGCCCAGCATGTCGGCTTTCAGCGACAGCAAGCTGTTCTTACTCATCAGAGCCGCTCGCAGGTTGGCCACGGTGGCGGCCTGGAGCGCGTCCTCCTTGTCCGGAGTCAGCGGCTGCTGGATGTAGCTGGACTCTCCTGCCAGCAGCGCCTCCTCCACGCTGCTGCCGTAGGGCTCCGGCCGCTCCACCCTGCTGTCCGAGCTGCTGGGCTCCGGCCCGGCCGCATCAGCGCCTGCGGGAGGGAAGATGCTGTCAGAGACACGGGAGAACTCCCGGGAGCAGGGCCTGCCTCGCGTGGGTGCGGGGAACAGAACAAGGAATGCAGCAACGCGTGTTTTGTTTTGTCAAATTTGCTTTTCACGTGCGGGCGCTGCTCTCGCCCCCCTTCTCCCTTCCTGCCTCGCAGCTGGGGGTTCTGTTTTTCCAGCCCGTTCCCTCCTGCCCCACGACCGGGATTCAGTTCAGTACCACACGCTATGAGGGCAGGGCTTCAGGAGGGGATGTGTATTTTACCCACAACCTGGATAAGACTATTTATTTATCTTAAAGGAAGATTTCAGGATAGTTTGCTACCACTGAAATGACATTCAAAGGTTTAAGTTCTGTTTTCTCCCAAGTTTTCCACTCTTTTCTTTCTTCCCCATGATGAAGGTTTTGAGAAACCCGGTAATAAACAGCATCTAAAAGTGGGGCGCTGAGGATAAATCCCTCCGTGTCACTTCTCTAAAAAATACACAGTAACCAGTGGTTCCCAGTGTGTGTATATATATATATATATATATATATACACACACACACACACACACACATATATATATACACACACACATATATATACATATATATACATACATACATATATATACACATACATATATATATACACACACATATATATACACATATACATATATATATCACAGGGTGGGTTTTATGCAGAAGTGTTACAGTTTAAAAAAAAAAGATACTCATCAGCCACTTTACAACATGTAACTACAAAGAAACTGTATAAAAATATAACATATTAGCAACAACTATGTCGATTACTGAACCCGAACAAAATGGAAAAAGCTATGATTAGGTAAACTCCTTCCTGCGAAAACACAGTTTATTTTTGTATGTTTGCGGAGGTCTAATTGAAGAGCCTCCTTTGTTTGAACTTTGACTCTCTTATCAGCTTAAATAATTTATGTATTTTTATGTAAAGGAAAATGACTCTCAGACTCCTCTCTATTCTTCCAATGAAGCAACAAAAAAATTACACACAAAAAGGGCTGTTAGCCCATTTTAAATGTGCATAAAACAAATTGCAATTACCTACTTCACAATCTGCAGCAGCAAACACAGCTGACACACTCAAAGCCCAGCTGAGCACCTGGCAAACGGAGCTGAAGCTTCCCAACAAACTTATGCCTTTGTGGCATTTCTCCTATCAATGTAGAGGGGAAAAAAACCCATATCTAAAGAGAAGGCACAGATAATGAGGTATCAGATAGAGAATGAAGCTGTT
This sequence comes from Bombycilla garrulus, assembly GCA_013400315.1. NCBI lineage: Eukaryota > Metazoa > Chordata > Aves > Passeriformes > Bombycillidae > Bombycilla > Bombycilla garrulus. The sequence goes on along the minus strand of VXBU01016612.1, from coordinate 418,852 downwards.
TTGCAGATCCTGAATATTTTATTGCCTCCTAGTTTAAAAGAGATTTAAACCTACTTAATGCAAGAGGGAACTATTAGAGCTCAAACCAGTGGTAGGACACTTACAAAATTAATACCTGCTGCTTTCACAAATTCACTTTGTGCCCTTCAGGGCAAGGAATTCAGGTGCTGTCCACACACAGAACTGCAATAAACTCACTCCTGTACAGAAGCTCAGGAAAAGGGAGGAGGCAGAGTGGGACACACCAGCACTTGGTTTCCGCAACTTCAAACCAGGGCAAGGCATTAATCTGCAGAGCCTTATTAAAAAATGCTAATGAGGACACTGGTACCGTGCCCACCTCCTGTAACCTGGAAAACAGCTGAAGGAAGATCATTATTTTTATCTCCATTTTACAGGTGGTGGCTGCCAGAGAAAGTCGTGGGGACTCGCTCAAGGTGCCCAACCTGCAGAGCCAGGAGCAGCCAGCGAATTTCCCAGTCCCAGCTCAGGGCATGTCAGATTCCAGAACATGTTCAGATTGGTTTTACTAAGCTGCACTGCTCTGCCAGTACATCCTACTGCTAAGCTGTTTCTTTAAAAAACAAACAGCCTCAAAGCAAACAATACGGAAAAAGCAATCATAGGCAGAGCGCTCCCACACCCTGGAGATGTAGGGAATGCCCGAGGCTGGGGGGCTAAAAACAAAGTAGGAAGTTCATAAATGTGAACTACCAGAGATGCTCTCTGTTTAAAACAAACCATTTTCCCTCCTCCATCTGTGTTTTGCTTGTATAATTTCATATTATCAGTTTTATTAAATCTTATCCAAGCAGAAGAATTCAAATGCTTTGAATTTTTACGTATTTTGTCATCCCTCCGTTAGTGGCTCACAGGATATCCACTCTTCTAGATGATAATGAAGGTTTTTTAAAAACAAGCCAGCCTGCCTACATAAAGGAAAATTACAGGACAGTAAAAACCGGCAGCTGTTAAAAAAGGTGATGAAGGAAGCAAATTAAACTTTAGCCCATTAAACTGGTAAGGTAAGAGAGACTTTCATCACATCAAAGCCACGATAACACCACTGCCTACACGGGGAATCACAGCATGTAACTTGGGCCAGAAAGGGTGTTTGCCCACAAAACTGTGATCCCAAATAAGCAGACAGGCAGGGAATCACCTTGTGCTTTCTGCACTCCTTTCTCAGAGCCTGTTACAGCTGCTGATTGACAGTTGCCAGAATCGGCTGCTGCCCGCTGCACATAAACACTAATTGCTAAAACACACGCAGATTAATTGTAACCACAACGAGACATTAAATGTTCCTCAAAAGCCAAGATCAGAGACAGACAGCGAAATACACGCTTCAGAGCTTCCAGTATTTATAGCTGATGTAATCTAATCAAACACACATTATGGCAAAATAAATATCCACTTAGTCACATAAGTACTAAAATACTCTCAGCACACCAAAACCCAAAAAATGCACCAAGTTCCTCTCCACAGCGCCTCCAAAACCACTTCTCTTTTCTCTAGAATGCAGCTCCTTTTAACAAGATTCAGCCAAAGAATTGTATGAATCGAAAGCATCCATCACTTCCCCATAATCCAAACTGTTTACTACAGCGCTTCAGCCCCGCGTAAACCAGGCTTCAGTCAATGAGCTTCTACTCTGCAATTATTCACTGCCACGGGCCCCAGAGCTCCATCCCAGCCCTCCAGAGCTCGTTTTTCACCCCGCTGGGACAGCCCCTGCGACTGCAGGGCTCCACACGCAGGAAATCCCGAGTTAAACACGGGATTAATGCTGCTCGGAAAACTGAGCTCATTAGTCTCTTTAGCAAATCATTATTTTGCAGTTATTCTATTACACCAGCCTACTTTCCAAAACACAGAAGCTTTAGAAAAGCTTTCTTAAATTTGTTGACTTGCATGAATATTTTATTGTTAGCTTTTATTGTCAAATAAAACACAGAGCCTATGTTTTGACAATTTTGGCAACAGTACTTCCACGCAAATCTGAAAACAACAGTAAAGTTTTTGTATATACACGAAGCATCACATAACAGCGATACAAGGACTGCAAGCACCTTCTCACAGAGGTCACCCATCCCAGCTGAGCTCAAAACACACTTCACTCCCAGCCACACAGACCAGGCAGGCTTTTAACAGATCCATGAAGTGGAATAACCCTCACACCAGGCCAACAGGAGCAGCACAATATTATCAACACAACCAGGGTGGCTCCTTGTGAGCTTTGGAAGTCCCATAAACCCAGCTCCTGTCACAAACCCAAGAGCAAGTTGCACTAGTCACAAAAAAATCAAGCACTGCAGACATCTGGTAGCCCCTTGGAAAGGGCTATGGCACAAATCAAAGTAATGCAATGTACTAAAAGTATCCAAATGTTAATGTGATAATTTATTTTCAAAGTTCTAGGTGGAAGCTGACAGTAAAAAGCATTAAACCTAGACCAACAACTGAACAAAACTCACGTGCCATCCCAGAAACAGCAAGGATTTAAAGACTCCATTTACTACCTTAATTAATTACTGTAATACACAAACCAATTTTTTCTCTTGTATTTCTTCTCCCTGCTTCTGCCATTTTTTCTCATTACAGTTTAAACTCAGCTGTTACCAAAGCACCTCCTCAGCGTCTGCTTCTCTCACACCACTTATTTCTTGTTTGTACTGTGTTTTAACCTTCTCAGTAAACCCCCAGTGGGGTTTCCCAGACTCCCAATGCTATTATTCTCTTTCATAGTCCTTTTTTTTTTTTAATTATTTTTTCCCCTTTTCATCTTTTATTCCTGCTCTCTCATGTAGACAGCTGAACATCTAGAAATCAGTAGCTGGAGAACTAAACCCATGAGAAGGGAGAAAGGCGTGAATAAAAGCCATGCAAGGTTGCATCTGCTGCTGGAAAACTCAAAGCTTCTTCCCCAAGAGCTAAAAACGTTTTGCCAGGTCGATCTTTCTCAATACTGCTCTTTTCATTACGATCTCAAGGTAAGAGGGGATCAAGAATTCTGTCATTTTCTCCTCAAAGCCCCGTTCAGTGTGGCAGGAGCACAAAGCAGAGATGTTTCTCCCTCAGTGCCCTGTGTCCCCAGGGTCGATGACAGAGGTGACCCTCAGCAATGACAGGGAGCCAGCCACGAACAGGAGTCCTTCAAAGGAGGGCAACCTCACTTATCATTTACAGAGCTTTTAAACAGTTCCTGTGTGTTTCTCCATCGACCTGGCAAATTTCAGGAATTTTTGATGAGCCCTCCCAACCTCAGGAATGCAGGAGTGTTTCATGGGCCATTCCTCCAGCACACCTTTCTGAACTGGAGGTCTCAGCGCCTGGAGCAAACTCTCTGCAGGCACCATAACCTCCAAAGACAACGGCAATTCAAGCCACCCGCCACAAAAAAACTCCTGAGCCTTTCCCACAGCTCACCCCACCCGCAGGACCCAGTCTGGCAGGATCAGGGTGGGAAGGTGAACTGAAATGAAGACACCTCTGGGTACAGGAGTCCTGCTGTCAGCGAGACAAGAGCCCAGGAAAGTACAGTGTGGAAAGAGGAGCAGCTGGACTTAATCTGAAGTGTTGTCACCATCAGACAGGGCAGTGAGAAGTCATCCTGACCTAGGGCAGCATTACTGCTCTGTCACCTGCAGTCATCTTTAAGAATTGTAGAATAAATTAGGCTGAAAGTGACTGCAGAGCTACTGCTGGAGTTAGATTCCAGTGGCTTGTACAGCCCACTTGTGAGTATCAGCAGGGAAGACAGAGCACAACTTCCCCAGGTCCTTCCTCCACTTTTTGACCACTTTGTGAAGAATCTCCTCCTTCCACCCTGTGAGAACCTCCTTCCCTGTAACTCATGTCCATTACCTCTCATCCTTTCTCAACCCACATCTGAGAAGGGTCTGGCGCTGGATAATCCACCTACCCCCTTTCTCCTCTTCAAGACTTCAATCCCAGCTGTCTCAGCCTCTCCTCACACACCTCACCCTGATGGCCTCAGCTGCGCTTGCTCAAGCTTGTCAAAGTCTTTCTTGGCCTGGAGATCCCCAGGCTGGATCCTGTACTCCAAATGCTCTTCCTAAGGCAGGCAGCCAGCCTTCCCTGCCTGCGAGGGCACACAGCCTCCTCCTCAGCTCCTCGCTCACCAGAAGACATTTTCTGCAGAGCCGCTTTCTGTCTCCTTGGCTGCCAACCCAAACTGCTGTACAGGGTTATCCTGTGCCACACGCAGGACTTCACACCTGTCCTGGTGGAATTCCTGCTGTGCCTGGCACCGCTGCCTTCCAGCCAATCATCCCTCCCAGCCTGGTGCCACCCAACAGCTCACTCAGGCTTCACAACATCCCACCACAGAGTTGTTAATCAACAAACTCAACAGCATCAGGCCTGGAAGCAGCCTGGGATGGATGCAGGCATCACACTTCCTGGGGCAGATGTTTTGGATCTCCTGCACACAGCTGGATAATTTTTAGTGCGATGGAAAACATAATTTTTTTTTCTGTTTACATCATGACAAGCAGAAAGGGAAGAGGTCCCAGCATCAGCAACTTCTCCCACCCCAAATTCCTGCACCCTCCCCTGCTACTCCCTCAGCGGCACCAGGATCGCATGTATAGTTGTGATTGAACTTGAGACAGGAACTAATATGTTAAAAATAAATAGATTTATTTTAAAAAAGTTATATTTAAATGCAGATCAGTTCCCCTATCTGGTTCTCTACATGGTCACACAGAGATTTTCACCGGAACAACTGCAGGAGAGCGTGGGGGTGCAATTAAGTACCAAAGGAAAGTGGGAGCTGCTTAAACTCGGCTTTTGTTTCAGGTACACTGGCAAAATGTGACCCAAAAAACGTTAGGTGAAATAAAAGACTTAATTTTTTGAGGTTCTTCAACCTATTTGGGTCAAGTATCTGCCTGACAGCAGATTTTATCTAGAATTCCACGGATGATGTTTCTTGTGTAAGTTTAGGAAGGTTTGGCTTGATCTCCTTCTGTACAAAAGGCAATTAATTTTTCAACTCTCAGGGAAAAAAAGAAAAAATAGCTTTCATTTCATAGTGTGGTTTTTTTTGATTGGGAATAAAAAAAAAGAACACACAGGCTGGCAGAAAAATGACAATCTTCTACCAGCTGCTAAAAATATCCTTGAAGTTTGTATTTCAGTTCCCTCCTCCTTTCCAACAGAAATCTTCCAGAAGTGTTTCACAACTCACAATTTGTTAAGCAAACCCCAGCGTTCTCACCCACTGCAATATTTACATGGGGAAGTGATGCCATGAGCTATATTGGGTTTGATTTGCACTATTTTACAACCATAACAGCAGACATGTGGATACAATAAATGTGCACAGCATTCACAATCCGCTCCAATTTCCTAGAGCAGGAAACAATCAAGCAAACATAGATATTTAACCACAACACACATGATCATTAAAAACTGCCTTTATGTTGAAGGCTGTAAGATATCTTAAGTGAATCCTTATGGAATAAAAAACTTGGGCTCCTTCAGGCTGTGCTTTCCCACTCCTCCTCCTTCAGGCTGGAGCCCTACTGGAGCTTCTCCACCACCACTCAAAGCAGGGTGGCCTGGGGCTGTCAGGATTTGAGTTCTGAAAAACACTGTCCTGCAGGAAAGAGCCAATTTCCAACGCTGCTCCTGTTTCTGGAGGGCTCAGAAGGAGCCCATGCCAGCTGAGGCTTCAGTGTAATTTTCCAGCCTACAGCCATAGGATGCTCACTATCCGTGTTTTACCAACAGAAACATTCTCCTCACCAGCTCAAGAACAGGGTTTCTAAAATAAACCTGGCTTGTTCTACACAGATATGACCTGGTTTTATGTTGCTACTCCTGAAATATATTCCGAAAGCACAGGTGCATCCCCATCTTTGTCTTCCTCAAAACAATAATCAGTGTACAAATAACTGGAAAATTCCCTCCACTCCTCCAGGCACCTGGAAAAAAAATAATCAATTTTCATCTCTTTCCCGTAATATTTGTTTTTCTACCATTGAATCAAGTTCTGCAGACACTTTCCTGTGGTCAGCAAATGGAGCTCCTGGCCCAAACCCTGCTGCTTGCTGCTGCTCTCTCACCTCCTGTCAGTGACCTCAACTCAACTGTTTCTCAGGCTACAGAGCAAACCTGGCCAGCTGCTGATCTGCCCAAAAAAAATAGACAGAACAAATCCAAACCTGAGAAAAATGGTTAAACTGGGTGAGTTAATTGTTTTAAAAACTATTCTAAAATGGGATAATGCAGCATCCTTGCAGGAGCAGGAATGACTGGGCAGTCTTGTTTGTCCAAAATATGCAGAGAATTGTAAAGTAACTTGAGACTATCACTTTAAAAGTACTGCAAGCTTCACCTCTTTTTCCAAGTCTCTTAATTCAGGCAATAAAAGCAGTGACACTATTCCCTGCTGCTCCTCAGGACAGAGGCAGACACAAACATGAAGGGACAGAAATAAAACATTCAAGTACCACATTAAATATGAATATTAGCACTCGTGATATGTCAGAATGCTGAGTTATAAACTCTGAAAATTCTCAGAACAAATATTTACCTTTTGAAACAAGTGTCTTAAAAAAAAAAAGAGAGAATAAAAAAAAATCAGAGACCAGTACAGAAAGCTTGGGTTTGATTCCCAGACACTGCATCTTAAGAATTAATTCCTATTACATTTTAATGCAAAAGCAGCACTGCAAATAAGGAAATTAAAGTCCTGAACAGGGCTGATTGCAAAGTAGGAATAGAATTTACATTAAAATACTAAAAGCTTCTCGAGTCCTCACTCGTCATTTCAAAGTAAAGAATCAAAAAGGGGTAAAAACTTTTTGAAAAGTTGAGATCTCCATAAAGAAGAGCACAAGGAACAAAAAGAGAGAATAAAAAAACACTCAGGAGAGGGGAAATGACTCTGATCTCTGGAGTTAAAGCAGATTAACAGAATCAGAACTGCTACCACGGGGAGGAGGAAGAGGAGGAGGAGGGCTTAGGAGCCTGGGGAAAATGGAATGCAGGGTGGGGAAAGGAAACAGACACTGAGCATTGAGCTAAAGCTGGTTTAGGGTGGAACCATTTTAAAGCCAGGGTGTAGCCAGGGAGTAAGTGTGTCTGGGTTTAAAGCAAGGATTTTCATTTCCAAACTTGAAAATAACCTGACCTAAACCCTTCACTAACAGAAACTCCAAAGCTACTCCTGCAAAGTTTGTATCCTAATAACTCCATTAGCCTGTAGCCGTGGTGATAGGGAGAACCTGAATTATTCACTCTCGATATGGACACAGAACACAGAGATCAGCGGTGTTCGGGGTCAGGGTTTTTTCTTCCTTTGGTTTTACATTTTGAGGCAACTCTCAGCCACCTCCACGCAGTGCCTTGGTGCTTCAGGCACACCAAGAGTTCCAGAGAGGGTCCAGAAACCTGGGCAGCTCCTAAGCCCAAGGAATGCAGGCTAAGCCGATTTTGGGCTAAGAAAGAATTCAGGGGGTGGCACAAGAGCACAGAGCTGTAACCCCTCCATGCCTGGCTGCATCACTGGCCACCAGGGTATCAAAACACCTCCCCAGCAAAACCCCCTCGCTTGTAGCAAAGATTTTAACACCTTGCACCGTAACTGCAATGTCATGGCTGTAAAAGAAGGTGGAAAAACGCAGTAATGAACCTAATTTTCCAAGTGGCAGGCAATTTGTAGTTTACCATTACCTACCCTCAAAAATACTCCAACACCTTTCCAATAAGCTGTTTTAATCCAAAACATCTATGCTGCTTAAAAAGTGATCTTTCCAAAATGAGGCACAAAAAAAAGGTCTAAGCAACAAACTAAAAGTAGGAAATTATTAAAATTTGAGCCTGTGCTGGTTTTTAGGACATCAGACAACAGAAATTTTAGCCAGCCCAGTTTTCACTCATGGCTGTAACAAACCACTAAACACCTGAAGTTTTCCCACTGCAACCAGGACCCAGACCATGGCAGGTGGAATGGAGACTCCCTCTCTTCAAAGCAAAATCCATTTAAAGGAAAAGTAACTGACTGCATTCTGTCCCAGTGACTTTTCTGGCTGGATTACTTCAACACTGCCCATTTCCAAAACTTCTCTTAGCACCTCCTTCAATACATTCATTTTTGTCTTGCAGAACAGAGCAAAAATCTTTAGGAGTTCCTTAAACACTTGAATCCTGAGTACACACTCATCTTTCCACCCTTTTCTCATTTTGCAAAATCTGGATTCCTCTAATCGGACCAATATGCTTGCCAAATACCACAATGGAAACAGGGGAATTTTCAGGGGAACTACTTATTTAATAATGACTTGAAAATATGAATCAAGGGAAGATCTGAAAATTTGTACTGACAAAGAGACCGAGTTACAGGAAGCCCAGTAGCTTGCTGAGAAAAACCAACTTTGTTTCAAGAATAAAATGATCCTGTAATAAGGCAATCCACACATTCACCTGCCTGTACTCAGGTCCAGAGACCTCACCTGCAGGAACTTTGTTGAGTTGATCTGGAACGAGCTCTTCCTTGCCTGCCTCTGAAGCATTTTGCAATGTGAGCTCCCTGTGTGATCCAACTGTTCAGCATCTGTGCTCCCCAACAGCTCCTGTAATCATAATTTGCTCTCTGGAAACCAAGACAGAAAAAGGGATGGGAAATGTTGACGACACCAGCTGTCTGCAGGCTTCCTGGGGAGCACAGCTCCCTGAGCAGCCACTGCAGCCACACGTGTGGCATTGGAAAACCAGCGACTTCCATCTCCTCACCGGGAGGGAGGAAACTTGTGCATAATTAAAGATTTTGCTGGGGAGAACGTTAAAGGTACTGTGAGCTCTGCAAAGTCAGAAGGATACAGCCAAGTCCTGCTGTCCTTCCCATGGAGGTCACTAGTCCTTCAAGTCCTGAAGCTGCTCTTAACAGAACACAGCAATCCCGCTACTTGTATTAAAGGGAAGAGGTCCAAAACTCTAGTGTCTTTAGAAAGGGCTGCTCTGTTTTTAAAATAATTAGCTTCATTTCACACTCAATTGGCACACAGAAATTCACTTGCAGCTTTTGGGTGCAAACACTCAGAAGACGTGTGGGAGTATTTCCTTGGAAATAAATTCCTGAATCATAACTACCATGCTTGAACTAACACATTAATAAAGCCGTCAATAAACTCTTTAAAAGACACCTTTCAAGTGGCAGAGTTTTCCATTACACGAAGAGGCAAAACCAGCAGCACTTTGCTGGCTTAACAGTGAAGATATCTACTCTCTTTTGCCTTCTTTTGCCTTCCAAACACCACCTGATCCTGTAGTCCACACACTCAGGATGTGTAAAAATTTTAATGTTTAAATTTTAATTTTTTTGTTAAATTTATTTTCCTGTAAAAATTTTATCCAGCAAGGTTAAAGGAATAGGAACCTAAGGCAAATACACCTGTTTAAGGCACAAGACTACTGAATTTCATAAGCATCTTAGATACGAAGACTAACAAAGAGCAACACGTTTCTTTAGAAAACCTATAAAATTCAAGAAAAAGGGACAAAATAAAAGGCAGACCTGTTATCTGGCAAGTCCATGGAGGAAATTCTTCTAGGCTCAATTATGAAGAAAGTTATTATTTATAAAAGCCCATCCTTTAGTTTACTTTGGAGAACTGCTGCTTCAAGTTAATGTGTCTTGGTGAGGAAAACATATATATGAATATTTCCTACAAGGAATGACAGACTGACATCCTGAACAACCCAAACAGGATGAGAAAGACAAAACCTAATGTGTTTGATGCTAAACAGACAGTCCAAATTAATAAATAGATACTAGCACAAAATGATGGTGCTCATCATGCTTTGTGCTTGACTGACACCACCCTGAGAAACTGAGAGCTGAATCAGAGTCCCAATCCAGAAACTCAGTTTTTAATTTGCATTCTTTTGTAAATCCTATTTGATCATTCTTTCTTGGACGAAAAAGACAATCTTCATGGCAGACATTAACAATATCTTGCTATTTCCATTATGTTAGATTACCATTAACAAGATTACTCCAGACATTCCTTTTTTATTTTAATCTCCAATGTTGTAAGATTCAAAGACTCTCAACAGCATCCCACCAGCATATGGGAAATCAACAGATTCACAAAGAATTTCCTTATCCTTCCAATTTAAATAAAATCTGTGTCTTTTTTTGAGATTTCATTGATTTCTATTTAAATAGTCTATTCAAATATTTGGGGCACTTTAATACACCTGCCTGTACTGATAAGAATGTTTTTCCCACTGAAAGCAGCACAACTGCCGAGTGTGAATGAGGTGAGTTGTTCCAAAAGCAAAGTTTCAGTGACTGCAATGTGCTTCCTTGTAATATAACAATAATTAAATAATCCTATATATATAATAGGGGAATAAGAAGCATCTTTTCATCTGTGAATATCCTACCCCAAATAATCACTGAATTTCACAAGTGATGTAATGGTTACTTGCAAGATTCCCCTTCCAAAACCCTGTTGAGATGCAGCGCTGCTTGCAAGCAAGACCAACACAATTTCTGGAGGAAGACTGAGCTTTGAAGAAGTATTCTCCTAAATCAACTCTTGCATTTCCAGAATGCAATGTCTGTGCTAGCCCAGTAGTAGAAAATCATTTGTAAACCACCCCAGTGAACTCAACAAGAGCTTTCAGCCTTAGCAAGCAGCATCTTAAAATAACTGATTAGATCAGAAAAGTGATTGAGCCTCAAAGAACAAAGAGTTCCAGGTAACTTTCTTTCCTCTCAGTAACTTTTGAAAGAACATTCAACACCCATTTCCTCAGCAAGTGAGTAGCTTTCCCACTTAGCCGTGAACACTGCTGATAGGGACACTTCTAAATAAATGAGGTAAGAGAGAGCTCTAGACTATGAAGTCTGTTTTAAAAAATGAAACCTGACATGACTAAATCAAAGACAACTTCAAGCTGAAATTTAAGCACAACCCAAATACTGGTTACAAGTGTCTGCGCTGTGTCATTAGCCATTTGCACACGAGAAAATCAATTATTCTTCACACTTAGGAGTCAAGTCTGCAACACTTCTACAGCACTGCTGAATTCTAACAGGAGAAAGAAGAACCTGGGACACCAAAATCCAGCCTAAGCACAACCCCGTAGCTCAGGATGTGAAGTTTGCAGGAAAATATCTCCCATCTGCTGAATATGGGAAATACCCACGCAAGACCAGAACACCCTACTGCTTGCAGGGCGCCAGGCAGGGATTTTTTTGGGGTAGCAGGGTTGCTTTCACTTCACAGTGAAAGAGCAGCAGCCTCACCTGAGTGCCCATTTGATTCCCCCCAAACCACAGGTTTACCACACGAGAGGCTGCCTGTGGACAAGGTGTCCAAGGTGAACTGAAATTGAACATGTATGGATCTGAAATCCTTTGAAATCATACTAAAAAAATCCCCAAAGACACCACAACTTGACCTACAACACATGTAAGGCTTGCAGAGACAATCCCTGCTGTTAAGCCCACATGCAACCATTCCACAATTTCAGGATCTACAATGCAGGCCTGAAAGGAAGGAGGAACTTCCCTGTCCAGCAGAGCAGAAGGAGAATTTTACCTGCATTCACCTCTCCAGATGGCCAGGATGGGGAAGCCAGGAGCAGCTCAGTCTCCACACAGCCCCCTCGTTCCTCATGGACACACAGCTCTCTGCCAGCACAGGCAGCCCCTGAGCCTGTTCATTTTGGGCAGCAAGAAGTCTTGCCATTCATTTTTTCCTTTTCTTTTACCAGCACTTTTGGAATATTGAAACTCTTCCCTCAACCACCGCCATTCAGCTGCCCTTTTCCCACCACTGTAACCACCTCCTTTATTGGAAACTGCATTTAAGGCAAGATTTGGAAAAATAATTTGATGTGCCTGCTGACGTGCTGTCTCAGCACTGTGCTGAGTCAACCCCCCGAGCCATCTTCCTCTCATCTGCAAACAGCCACTGCAATTTAATTCCTTAACTATTAGGAATTAAATAATCTAAGTTTCATCCAGCTTCCAGTAAAACAATCTCTTCTGCTCTGCACTGTTTTCTGTACAATCAATCTACACCCAGCTTTCCAAGAGGATCAGAGCTGCAGCTTCTGCAGCCACTCCAACATTCTGGCTCGCTCCAGGTACCTGCCCAAACCCACATCCCTCAGACAGTACAAGTGATGGAGCTGTTTTTATGGGATGCCATGGAAAATGAAAAATAGTTGCACGAGAACAGAGACCAGGCAATCCATGCTGAGTCTTCACTCAAAACAAGGATAAAATATATGCATTGCAAAAGTGAGATTCTTCATAAATCACTGGTTACCTAAAAATCTCGCATTTTTCTTCTAACTGACGTTGTTTAGATTTTATCACCAGCTAATTAGAATAATTACACGCAATTATCTTGCTGCTGCAGATAATCATAAAACATAATAAATCTCAAGACATTTGCAGAGTTACTGTTCAATGAAAACCACATTTAAACTCCAGTATGTGAGCAACTTCAACCTCCTTTTTCAGCCCATACTTTTAAGACTCTCAGTACTCTTTGTATTGTTTTTTTCATCCAAATTTGGCAACATAAAAGACTATAATCTCACACACCCTTCTCCCGGCTGACTTGGATTCTGGTACGCAATGAAACACAGGCTAACTCACAGCACAAGTTCTTGAAGTCAGCTTGAGAGTTTACTAACACACTCCCATAAGTCCTTAGAAAAAAACACTGAACTCCTACTTGAGAAGCATTCCTGAATCTATTTATTGCCACTGATTAATGAATCAAACGGGACAGTTATCTTGACACAAAAAAAAACAACTACTGAAGATTCAAAGAAGTCAAAAAAACAATTTTCTCGCTGGCTACACACTCTAAACGCAGCCACTCGTCTCAGACCACAAGTAGTCACACATCAAAATACACTTGAAGCCATAGTGATACCTCAGAAAAACATGTTATTCCTAAGACTTGCTAAACACTTATCCTGCCATTACCAGCAAGAAGCTATGGTGGTTTTCTTACCCAAGAGAAAGTGACACCTGAATTATCAGGAAATTCTGAAGATGGTATCGGTAAGACCAAATTACACCTGTGAGTGTGTGGTGTAATTGCATCATCAACATACAGCGCAAGGAAAATTCTTCAACCTTGACATCAATGTCCACACCTCCTACAATAAATTCCTTTAACCTTTCCTCTCATTAATTCCAAAAATTAGAGTGGTGGTTTGGGGGTGATTTATGTCGTTCAAAGCCAAAACAAAACTACTATTTTTACAGGAAAACCAGCCTCCATTGAGGCTCCTGACTGACCCACACAGTGCTTGCTGCTTCTGAATTACTGGCAACACAAGTTTCTACATTTTTGTATTTCTTGCAAGCTCCTATTTCAGAAGCTGATAAGATCATTCCATAAACAGATCTAATTAACTCAAATTTTTCAGTTTCATCCCCAAAAACTGGAAGAATGACTTACTTGGGTCTCGGCTGCTGTACGGCCATCCTGAGGCAGGTAAAAGGGGCAGCACAGGAGAATTTGCCCTGCTGTCATCCTCCACTTGCTGCGTAATATGTCTCACAGTTTCTTTGTTTTTCCTGTTCTTCCTGCGGCCCGTGGGCTGCCAGCCATCCCCCACTCCTTGCTCTGAGAACCCACTCTGTATTGCACTATCCTTGGCAGAATGCAGCTCGCCCCCTCCGTAATGGGACGGCGACACCTGCTCCTCTTTGATACGCAAAGACCCATAGCCCATGTCACTAGCCCAGAGAGACTGCGACGAAACGTCTTCGTGGCTGTCTGGTTTTGGTTCTTGATCCTCTTTCCCATAACTGCTCCCTCCCTCGTGGCAGCTGGCGATGGCTGAGTCCCCAGAGGAGTTTGCCGGGCTTGTTCTCCGCGCTAACCAGGGGGATATACTCCTGCCAGCCACGACTGCCGAAATCAGAGCGTCCGTGCTGCTGCTGGAAGGGGCTCCCAGCTCATAATCAACGAGGTCCTCTGAGGCATCAGACTTGATGCTTATGTCCAGAGCTGCTTTGATGAAGTTGTGACAGGCCTGCACAATGTCTGTCATCTGCAGGTAGCTGGCAGCCGACATCACCTCGATGACGTTCCTGCTGGTCAGCGCCAGGTGCGCGGAGTACATGAAGTCAATGATTGCCTTAAAGCCCTGGGCGGTGACGATGTCCAGGTGGGTGACCGTGGCCTGGTCAGAGGTTTTCTGGACCTGGCAGTAGAGGGTTTTGAAGTAGCGGCTGCTCCCCAGGAGGACGTTTTTGTGAGCCTTGAAGATCTTGCCCTCCACGATGATGCAGACGTCGCAGAGGATCCCGTGCTGCCTCTGCTCGTTCAGCTCCCGCAGCAGGTGACGGTAGTGGGAAGCAATTTCCATATCTTCCTTTCGGTTATTCATCTGGAGATCTTTATGTTTCCTCTTCCACAAGTCCTGCAGGGGGAAGGAAATGACAGGATTACAAAATCCGAGACAAGGCTGAGACAAACACCAGGTTGTAGCAAAAGAAGCAACAGGTTCATCTGGGAAGAGTGCTACAAGTACAGCTACTGCCTGCAGTGCTTCCACATTCATTACAAAATGTACCTCACTTTTACCAGACTTCAAATAATTTACATTAAAAAGGACCAGATTTGAAGCCAATCCTCCAGTGGCTCATAACATCCCAGAGAAACGTTTCTTTAAATTACTACAGACTTGTAAGAAAACCCATCTGAAGTAACCAGAGAACAGCAGCTGTCAGTTTTTACTGTGGATTTGTTGAAGTTTGGTTTTGAAAGAGATACTGCACTTGAAACCGTGCTCAGATGCCCACAGACTACTGAGGGGCACACTGTAGGACATCTTCCTCAAGGGGAAAAGTGTTGTGTGTAGTGCACAGAAGAGCTGAAATCCTCAAACAGCAAGAGCCAATTGAACCCAGCATTTCCCTTGTTATGCTGCCATGCAGGGGCTATAAACATGGTTTAAAAGGCAGAAGAGAAACAAGCAAATCCAAGACACCACAGATCACAAAGTTTTAAGTCGCCACCCAAACTAAATTAGCAACAGATCACAAATATAAAATTAATGTTATTTGAAGCTCAACTATTTACAAGCAGTACTTTGCAATAAAAATGTTATTTCCTAATAACAATAAATATTATTAAATATTAATTAATAAATACTAAAAATATTTTTAAAAGTATTATTTAATAAATATTATTAAATATTATTTCCTAGTAGCAATAAACATGTTACATCTCCAAGTCTACTCCACAGCCACCCTCAGATACTGAGTAGAGAAATTCTCATGATCACCTAAAGAAAGGATCTTTACGAAACATAAAACTGAGAAAAATTCACAGGGCTTTTGATCAGCTTTCACAAAATTTGGCAGTATTACCCAAAATAAAAGGCTAGTTGGTGCCAGCAGCAAGGTATCTTCTAAATTATGCTCCAGATTATCCTCTTCTTACATGCCAAAACAGAAAAAAAGGTCCTAAATGTTGACAGTAATCAGCAGTGGGAGGATTTTCAGATTGAATTTTTTCCGGTTACTATTTTTCCAACTCCATATTTGCCTTTGATGCCACAGCTTTACAAATCCTCTGGCATGCAATTCTGCCATTTTCTCTAGCTTTTTTTGGAACTTACTATCAAGATTTATCTACCATGGAACAGTGGTTTAATGGTCCGACTAATTAAGAGCACCAAGGTGAAGGATATCTTACTCCTCTCACAAGCTTAAAATTTGCTCCAATATAAAAAGTCCCAACTGTAGAATTCATGTGAGGGTCCACACGTCAACACACAACTGCAGAACTGGACCCAGTTCCAAATGTTAGTATGTGCAGGCACGCTCATCAGAAGCCTGGATTTAGGCTACTGGTTGTTACTGATAAAAACAAAACCTCTGAGGTGGTACAGCCTTGAAGCACACATGGCTCAGTGTTAGCACTGGCATTAAGGGGGCTGTTTCCAGAACCTTTCTCACATCCACAGAGTTCACACACAAATTCAGTCCCATCTGCTCAAACTGGCTCGCAGCAGTGGGCAGCACAGCCGTGATTCAGGAAGTTTCCTTGGCACATTCAAGTGCGTTTCCTGGGCTGTGGAACACAGCTCCCTGCCCCCTTCCCTACTCTGTGCTATTATTATCATCGGCAGGAGTAAAATAGCTGCAGTTTAGTCAACACTGTGGGCTAGAAAAGCACCTCCCAGCCCACAGAGTATCCGTGAGGTGGGACCTTCTCCTCGAGAGCCACCTGATGATTCAAAAGTTCAAGTTATGCAAGGCTGCTTCAAGCTCCTCCAGTTCTGCAAGGATGGAGCTGCCTCTCTGCAGCCCCAGAAATCCTAATTTGCAAGGCCAGCTGGTCCCTGATCATCGAGAAATGTTTGCTTCCCTCAAGAGAGGAAGGACCATCTTCCTGCAGCACAAAAAGGCTGAACTGTGTTCATCCACTCCAAAGCCGTGCAGCTTTTCTGCAGAATTAAGCACAGAATGCACAGAGAACCCAACCTTTATTTTTTTATTTTTTTTAATTGAACTGCAAGAGGTCAATACCAGTGCAGCTGCACACACCTATTTACCACAGAAATCTGCCCAGAGACCTCAAACCAAATCCTCACCCAGACACCATCTCTGTCTCAAATAAACAAAATAAACCAGTGAAAATCAAACTAAGCATCAGGGTCAGGGAGCATGGAAAAAAAATAAATTACATTTCAGGTGTTTGGCCTGAAAAGTTGTGATGGCACCAGCCAGTATGGCATCTCTCTAATCCAGGCTCTGGAGGCAGCTGGCAGCACTTCCCAACATCTCCATGCTGGAAAGAACCACCTCCTAAGGCACAGTGACAGTTCAGTTTTGTCTTTATTCCAGAAACCACTACTGCATCTACTTTTAGGAGTTGAAGAGTCAGCTTCATCCCCTTAGGAAATAAGAATTGCCACATAGGATAAAGTGAGTTGTCCATCAACAGTGGTGTCTCCAACAGCTGCCATATCCACACAGTTCAGGGGAAGATGTAAGAAAACCTCAGAGACCACAGTGAGGAAAGGGTCAGAATGGTTTGGATATGGCATTTCCTTTCACTGCCCCTTCATGGATACGAAAATCCATATTCAAAGACACAAATTCCATGAACTGTGGGGAGGAGGGGCAGGAAATCTCCTGCAAGGATAATTTTCTCTTCCTCGATTTCATACAGATTAGCATCACAGTATTTGTCAATATCTCCACTTGCTCCTGTGAATTTATGGCACAACATCTTTCTTTCTTCAACTGGAAATTATATCAACTCCTCGAGATTTTATTTCTTTGCTATCGGATACATTTATTCAGTTCAGTTCAGTGGGTGGGGTCCCCCCCCCACTGATAACAATCCACTTCAGACACATCTTGTCCTTTTTTAAACTGCCTGTGGCAGAAATACAGAATTTAAAATATGTCTCTTGCTACTTTTGGTTTAGACTGGAGCAGTCTGAGGTTCAGGCATTGGGATGGAGGGATGGATGGAGGGATGGATGGAGCTCTTGCTCATCTCTTTAGGAAACAGAAGATAACGTCAGAGGAAAAAGATATCAGGGAATTTTTACTAAACACAAAGACATAATCTATTCAAAACTCCTTAGTGGCCACTGAGCAAGCAGTGAAGTGGATATTCCAGTGTTCAGTGTAATCAATAACATGTAACAGTTTCCAAATCAGGAATTATTGCTGTAGATGTCTTGATCTTCCTCTGTCACAAGGTCTGCTCCCTCACACGTGTTGCTCCACATCAACATCTGTCACAGCATTGTACCTTTTAAACAAGAGGTCTTTGGGGGAGAAAATTAAACACGCCTCAAATTCAGAGGAATTAATTAGTTTTCTGTCTACCCATGTCAAACCAGAACATCCGTTTAATGTCAAGGACCACTAGGGAATTAATCCAAGTTAAATTTAAGGCAATTTGCTAGTAGTTAAAAATTCAGGAAGCTTTAAAACCCTGTCTTCTTGTGTTCCAATTTCACATGCTGTTTTGTGGCTTGTTGATGGTTTGTTTTTCTTTTTTTTTTCCTTCCCTTTCCCTGGGACGGATATTTATTTCCACTTAAAAAATGTTATGGAAAGATTTCTTCAGAAAAGCTGTACCCCTCAAACACTGTAGAAGCACAGTGAAGACGGAGATTTATTAGAAACAGACCTCAAAATTAATGATGTATTTCTTGGTTTATCTCAGGTCTTTTTAGTACATGAAGGCTTTAAAAGTTGAGCATCTACCAGAATTCTTTAGGCCACATGGCACAACACAGCTTTCCAGGAAGCCAATGAACCAGGAAAGATCATCTGAAGATTTTCCAAAATATAAAATTGTAGCAGATCAAGCTTTCTTCATAAGCCAGTTCACAGTAATTCAAGTCTATTGCTTCTCCAAAAAAAACTGAAAAAAAAAGAAATGTCCCAAACCAAACCACTGCACGTAACAGCAAAAAGAACACAAAGTGAGCAGATTTAAGAGTGACTTTCATGCAAACTTCTGCCAAGGAACGATCCCACTTTTATTTCTCATATCAGAAAGACCCCGGTCTTGAAGTAAGCATCAATAATTTATAAAATCTTTAACTCTAGCTAGAATGAACCTATGAAAGTGGAGGTTTTTTTGCACTGTCAGTACAGTTATTTAAACATGAAAATGGCATCTGATGACATGGTAAGAGTTTAAATCACACTTCACTTCCCATCGGAAAGGTTTAAAGAAGAGTAAATATTTATTTATTGGCAAATTTCTCAGCATACACCCCAGGAATGAGTCTCCAAATCAAAATCTTAACATCACTAAAATTAAGAGGCACAAATTTGTTGCATCTAAATCTCAGTGCATTACTTAAATTTTGACAAAAAGTCACACATGAGAAATGAGTTGCACACAAAATCCTCTACAGAGCAGTCCCCTGGGAAATAGTGGGGACAAAAATAAACTNTTTTTTTTGGGGGGGAGGGGGTTGCTGTTGTTTGGATTTGTTTTGTTGGTTGTTTACTTTTTCTTTTCTGAGAATGTAAGTGAATTGAAGATATAAACTAGCTGGCACTTCTTCTGTATCATTTTTCTCAGCATGTTTCTACACTTAATACCAAGGACCAAAGGTAAAGAGCACCAAAATGCTCACTAGTGCACTCCTCCACCACTCTGTTCCCTAGAGAAAACATGCCAACTGGAATTTAACCAAAAATGTGTTGTTTCCTCCTCCTTCAGAGAAAAGTAAAAACAGATTAAGGAAGAACTCCAATTCACTGCAATGCTTTATTACACAAAAAACCCAACAAACACACCCCACTTCTCTGCTTCCCCTGTGTCCTGTCCATGTTTCCACTCCCAAGACATTCCAACATTTTTTAAATTCCTCTGCAAAGGAGCTCTGTAAGGTGAGATTGGGTTTGAAATGCTTCCTTGCACAACAAGACACAGTGTGCAGGCAAGTTTCACTTTTTATCCAATTAAAGACAACAGAAATGCACAGGATTCCTACTCTCCATCTGCCCTGTGCTGAAAAGAATGGAGAACAAAACCCCTTAGGAACTGAAAAGGATAGGAAAGGAGGGGAAAAGGAGACTCAGGATATCCATGGATGGTAACTCTCTGCAAAGACACTGCTCAGGAACTTTACAAGCACAGACCTCCAGAAGTGCAGTGTTTTCTCACAAGTGTGTTTGAGGAATAGCAGCACACAATTCTGGAAGAGTTTTAATTTTTTGACGCTATATAACACTAAATTATATTCATATGATCAGTTTTGTCCAAAATAGATATAAGTAACAGCTTACAAAAATGAACAGTTGCCAAAAAAGAAACTCCTTTACCCTATTCTGATTCCCAAAACCAATCATCCCTTGCTTTAAGTTGGTCATTCCAACCACAGCTCTGAATTTGAGAAGGAGGCAGATGTTTGTAAACAGATCAAAGCAGACCCTTGAGCCAGAGGGGTTACTCAGAGCTCAGGGTTTCATGCAAACAACGTGCACCACTTCTCCCTGATGACCGGGGATGGGAACGTTTAATTGCAGCCCAACAGTGCCTGTCCAGCCTCGTGGGCTGGGACTCACAGGAAGAAAACAAAACTTTCACCATTACTTTGAGAAGAACTATAGAAATACAGAAAGGGCAGGGATTTGGGAGGCACATGGTTTTCAGTGAACTTAAAAGAAAAATACTAATTCCATTTTCATTACCGAATTTTATAGGCCCACTGAATTGTCAGTGACTGCAGGGCAAAAACAGCACCAGGTTCCTACATCAATTTATTAACATTGGTCTGATCAGGAGCCACTAAAATTTCTCCAACTTCAAGCCAGTGCTCCCCATCATAGACAGCATTAAAACAAATCTCAGTTTAGAATCTGTAGCAGATACAATGCAGAAATCCACGAGCAAAGTTCAAACAGCAGAGTAGAACACTACACACTTCCAGCATTTCACCAAGCCATTAAAGCTTTGTTCCCACAGTCCAAACAAGAGCCACAGGCAAAATCTAACTCCAACAACTTAAAATAGCAGGGAGTCATCAAACATTTCCCTCTGCTCCAAAATTTTAAACCAGAGACTTGGCTGTGGCCTTTGACTTGTCAAATCATCCACCTGAAGTTATGGGTAAGCCAATGTGCAGGAGCTGGACAGCAAAAAAGTGCAATCAAAACACGGGATCTCAGAGAAAAATCCATTTATTAACCTTCATTAGCTCTGACAGCACATGAAGAATTTCAAGAGAAAACGAGGACTGAAAATGAGAGGTAAGTGAAAATTACTGTCCTCCACATTTTAAGAGGAGGTTAATTAGAATTCAAAATTTAGAAACTATAAAGTTAAAAATTTTCGGAGAAAAAAAGAAAAGACCAGATGTACACATTTTGCTATATTGTTCTTAAAAGTAACAAGTGATTTTTGCTGATTTTGTTAAAGAAAACATGTAAACTGCAATATTGAGTAAACAGACAAATAAAATCCAAGACAATTACTTCTTACCAGTAACAAACTGGGTTCCAGGTCTAGTGTTTCTCCTACAACAGCTGAGGACATCAACAGCCCCAGGGCAGCACAGGCAGCGCCCTGTTCGTGACCTTCCAACAGCACTGGTGTGAACTCTTGTAGGAGAAAGACAGAACTATGAAAAAAACAAAACCAGAACAAATTATTAGCAATAAACTAACAGTGAAATGTTGTGAAGTTCTTCCTCTCCAAGCTCACAGTTATGACATCCTTACTTATGGCTTAATGAATTTCAAAGAAGTCAACTCCAAGCATATCAATACATTGAAAGTAATTAAAGCCTGGCTACTGCTTCGTAATAATGTAAGCAAGAGTTACTTCTTAAAGATATGGGAACAAAAAGGTCTAATTTTAGCTACTAAAACTTCAATCAGACTCTTGAACAACAGGGCTTCCTGTTTGGGAGCTTTTCAAAACATTCTCACTTTAATGACTCTTTCAAGAGACTCACCTTATCTGACCTATAAAATACTGAGGTTTGAAAGCTCCTGAAAGAAATTTGCAGTGGAACACTCAGGAGAATTTGCTCTTGAAATATTTAGTTGCCAGTTTCTAGTGGCTGACACCATTCTGGGTTAAGAGATGAAACAACCCCAGGATTTGTAAAGTCTTGTGTAAAATGCAGATATTTGGGTAGAGTAAGACACATTTATAGACAAGGTTCTCTGAGAAATCTTGAGTGTTTATGGTTACAAGGCACAAGAAGAAGGAATAATTCAAGTACACCAAGGATTCTTTCTGTGAGGACACATCCACTAAAACTATCACCTTATACACTTATTTTTCTTGTATAAAACAAATATACATTTCTTTTATTCAGAATAGCATATATATACACCACACTGGCAACATTTAACTTACAATCTTACACTTCTGAGTCTGCTTTATTCAAAGCTTTATGCTGTTAGCCATAAAGTTCTTTTTGATCTGTGCATTTCAAACATCTTCAACACACAGATTAGCTCTCTTAATGAAAATAAGCTATAAATCAATACTAGTGATTTCAAGACTGACCTTCTGTAGTAACAGATTGTGAAAGAAAACATCAAAAGATAAAAGTTAAGAAAGCTTTTCCAACAGAAATTAATGCCATTATAGAAGGTGAAATAAAATATCTAATAAACAAATGAAGTAATAAGGAAAATCCAAGCATTTTTATGGCAAACAGCAGAACTGAAAATCTTGAAAACAAATATGACCCAATTGAAGCAAACACCAGTGACTTTGTTCTCAGTTTCTGTTCTGGACTGCCAAGTCTTGCCTTTCTCTATTTCTGATTGCTTCTCCATAGCAATTGTTTTGGCCAGCTCTTTTTAGTCCTGTTATTTGGACAGTTAAGAAGAAATAAAGCGGTGAAGTGAGGGAGCCAGACCAACCCAGACACATGGGAAATTACTTTGTTAGCAAAGTGTAATAAGGTGTATGTATTTCTACGTAGACTTGGGGCTGGTACTGTTCAAACTCTGACTTACACCTGTCCAGAGCACAGAAAGATCCAGAACAGACTGGTAAAAATGGCAAAGCTGCACTTTTTCTTCTTTGCTTGGGGCTCTGCACCTGTTTCCCTCTTGTGATCAAGCTGTGACCGTGATGGCAACTCTGCCACAAGGAAGGAGCAGAACAGCCAGAAGTATTTCTCCAACTTCTGCAAATGACCAAGATTTCTAAATGAGCCTTTGTTATAAACGTTAAGTTTGATGAAAAACTTTCAGCCCTCGTAACAATGTCCTCTTCAGGTCCCCTTTCTCTTTCCCATCCTAACATGACAAAAATATCTTTAAATGCTGAGAACTTACCAACACTTGAAAGTGTTTCCTGCTAGCAAAAATAAACCTTGCAGTGTTTCACAGCTGGACAAGGCATGTTTCAATGAAGAGAGGAGAATGGTCTCTGGTAAGAGGCTCCAGAAGGTTCATCAGCTGTCCTGTGTTTGGGAATGGAAAGAACAGGAGGCAAAATTAAAATCCAAACTTTAACTCAATATAAAGCCCTTCAGCGGCACATAATTACAAGCAATATTTAAAATAACTGCACATTTACAACACTGTTTGTCATTTTAACAAGAAAAAATTCCAATATATTCCTACAATTAATCATGCAGGAAAAATTATTTAGCCCTTGCGTTAATGTAAAGAGTTTAACATACCAGTATTAAGACTTAACAACTTCTGACTATGCTTCCAGAAGTGCTTTGAAAACATCAATCTAAAAACCCAGCACTTTATAAAAGGATTTTAAAAAAATTTAACAGCATTGTTTCAGTTGCCATGTAAGTTTCAGTTAGTGTTTCTGTGACCTCTGCCACCCACACCCTGTAAATGGGGTTGGAATTAATCTCACCTCATGGTTACAGTGATTCCCCTCCAAACCAAAACATTTGCCTAAGGCTACAGAAAAATCATGCGTCCATGTCGTGTGAAAGGAAGAGATTTGAGTTTTATTCCCATCCAGCTCGACTGAATCGCAGCCTTCACGAGCCAGCACAAGCCTCAGATTTTCACTACCAAGCAGCATCCACAAAGGTACTGAGGAAAGCACTTTGCTTCTCTTGCAAGCATTAAAAAACTTTGGAAAAAAAAAACAAACACAAAAATGAAGATGCAAATAACTACCAGAAGCTTTATTTTCCACGTCTGCAAAAGCTATGCAGCCTGAAATACAATATTCCAGTGGGTAACAAGTTGCTAATAGGACAGGATGCACCTTTGCAGCAGGGCACAAGTGTGTGCACCCGGTTCCAGCTGCTCGCTTGCAGGAATATTTCCACTGCCCTTGGATTTCCTCTGCATTTCCCTTCTTCATTTCCCCATAATTTCCAACTCTGTCCATCTGCCTGTCTCCCCATCCTGGTACAGTAACAGTTGCTCAGATCATTCCCCTTTTTTTGATCTCTGTTCTCTCTCTCATCTGGTTGCACCAGGAGAAGAACAGACCCAACACGACTCATGTCATGGACCCTGTAGAACACAGCAAGAACTTGGCAGAACTGGCACAGGACACCAAGCTTGAGAAGTCAAAAATAAAGATAAGAATTTAGCTACAGATGTATCTGCTACTCTAGCAGCGAAGATTAAAAACCAGCCTCAAAAATTCAAATGCCTGTGGCTCATATGACACTCACCTGTCCAAATGCCATTAGATCTCCTTAAGATCTCAAGCTCTTACTTTAAAAAGTCACAAATAAATCTAATCTAAAAAAACTCTGCTGTTGTACATCTATTAGTCAAAAAAACAACATAAAAAGTACCTTAAAAAAAAAAGAGGATTAGAGAACTGTAAACTTATCACACTGGGAATTGCCGTGAAGAATGGTTTCCCCCAAACTTTCTCATTGGTTTTTTGGCTTTTTAATTAGGGGATCTTTGCCAAAGTTCCCAAACTCAATACGTAAAAAGGGAGGGAGCCAAAGGAGGAAGAATCATGAGGTGATTTTTAGAAAGAAGTAAAGCAGGGGTAAAAACCAAGAGAAAGGTCATGTAAAAGACAGAAAAGACACACAAGGAGTCATGAATAATCTAAGAGTAAAAGAATTAACCAGGGCAAAACTGAAGATAACATATGAAGGGCTCTGAGAACAACCTAAATCTGTTCGTGTAATTCATGGTAGAAGCCCTCTGTGCCTTGGGAAAGGATCCTGGTTCACTTTTTAGCACAAATCTCATAATCCAGATCTGATCAACTACTATTTAAAAAAAAAAAAAAAAGTGGAGTGAAGCCAAGAAGGACACATTGGTAACAAGAAGGAAGTCAAAAAGCTCATTTTATATATTTAGCCACCACCTCATTCTTCAACCTTATAGTAGCAGGACTGTTAAGATCAACAGGGCCCTGACTACTTCATTTATTGGCACTTAAATTAGTTGGGTTTGGATATTTTAAGCACATAATGTCCAATACAGACCATTGATTCTTCTGTTTCAGGGCATGATCTGAGCACTAGTCAGGAAGGTATTTCCTCTGATGCTGTATCAGGGCAAAAGGTGCAGATTTTGTAACCCTTTCCTCTAAGAGAGCGAGCCAAAGCCCTGAAATATCAGCTTTCTGCAGAGCTCTTCTCCATGGGGTGAGAAATACCAGGAAGCACACTCATTTGTCATATGTTTGTTCAACATATGACAAGGAAATAATTAGGAAAGATAACTAAGTATTTCAATATACAGAGGTATAAACATATTCCTTAATACACAAACCCCTGCTCACTTCTCTAAGTAGGGTTCTTGGGGAGGTAAGGTCCTGGTACACACTGACATTTTTGTTAACAAGTGTATTTTAGTCCACACACAAGCTCACAGATTTGTTTGTAGAATTTTTTTTGACACCTTGGTGCCTCTTTCCAGTACAGGAGATGCCAACTCAGAGTCACTATAAAACAAACACAGGGCAATTTCCAACATCTGCGGGGTGTTTTTCTTCCCAAGGGCACACATGAGTCAAGTGAGCAGCAGGACAAGATCACCACTGTCTGAACTGGAATAAAAGCCAGCCTCATCCCCAAAAATCAAGGCAAAAAGGTGAGTTTCAGCTCTAATTCAGCATCTTCTACCTGTCACATTTCAGCAAAGCCACGTCTCCCCTCCTGTGCCAGGGACATCCTTACCTATGCACAACTGAACACTGCCAAGTGGAACACATTTCCATCTCATTAGAAAGGCTGTCAAGGATCTCAGCCTGCCTCTGGAGAGCTCAAAAGCTATTCCAAACCAACATCTCAGCAGCAGCCTGGTGTTCCTTAAATACATGGGTATGAAATAAAGTTGAAGTGACTGTTCAGAAAATAACTGCACCACAGCTGACTTGGTGAGGGATGGCAAACCCCACCCACGAGCCTCTGGACTGACCACATCCCAGAGGGAATTCATCCAGGACTTCACACTGGTTTGCCTTTATGAAGAATAAGCACTCCTAGTACAATTTTTCATCAGCATAATTGAAAACGTTTGGGAGAGCTGAGTAAACCACTGTTTCACAGAAGGGAAGATGGGTAACAAAGCGTTACTATTTAACACGTTCAATCAACAGCTGGAGGATGGGAACTGAGTCCCACAGAGCAGCTTTCCCTCCAAATTGGACATCCCAGTGCATCCAAACACACCAAGGCAGCACAGAACAGAAAAGTGTTCATCTGTTTGGCGAAGTTGAGATTCTTCCCTCCTGCATCTCAAGGAAAGAAGTCCTACATGAAGTGATACAGGATTTTATTTCTCAACCTGCCTAAAGGACTGAAGATGCAGAGGGAACTGAGAAATCCACCTACTGAAGGATGTATTTAAGGGAGCTGCAAACACAAACATACAAAAAGTCCTCGGGAAAGAAATAAAGTGAAGTTTTGAAGCAACAGATTTTAACACTGGAGCCCTGAGTGTTACTGTGCTTGCCCAAATATCATAAAAACTCCCACGGAGATGCTTTAGGGATGGAGTAGGATGGCAGGACTTCCCGCAGACCAAATTCCTGCCTCTGCCTCGCAGCTGTGGTCGCTCCTCGTGCTCTCTCCTAACGTGACCCCTGCTCTCTGCACACAACCTGCTCGCTTTCACCATCAGCACACCCCCAGTTTCAAATATCACAGGCAGAAAACACAGGTGAGCTCCACACTTCAAAATATTCCAGCCAAACTCAAGCCACGGTCAAAATATAAAAACGGAATTAATCTCTCTGTGTGAAGTGTCAGAATTTTCCAGGATAGCGCTCCCAGCCAGGAATGGACACAGATTGCTGCCTCCTGGGAATTATAATGGACATGTGGGATAACCATTACAACTGCAGGTAGCTCCTCAAAGACTTAAACTAAGCCCTCTCCCTGCCCTTCTGTTTGCCCATTAAACTAAGCACACAGGAGCATGGAAAACCCCTGTGAATGCTTTTTACCAATTTAGGGGGAGTCTGGAAAGCGTTAGAGTGCTCTGGAGCAGTCAGTAAAACCGGCAACACGAAGGGAAAAATGTCCTGGGAAAGGTTGAGCTGTTTATGAAATAATTCTGCCCTGAAAGCAGGCAGTGGCAGCAGCTTGGATTGGGTGTCAGCCTGCTCTGCGCTGCTGCTGCTGGGAGGAAACTTTGCTTAGAAACTTCAAAAACAGGGATCTAA
>VXBU01016612.1:368718-388779 GCA_013400315.1 Bombycilla garrulus | reverse complement strand
GAGGGGCGGCTGTGCGCCCTCAGCGGGGCGCGTCCCCTCAGCCCCGGCGCGGGATGGAGGACGGCGGGTGGTGGAGCGGGGCAGCGCCGCAGCCCCCTCCGAACCGCGGAGGGAGAAACAAAAATCGCTTTCCCCCTCTTGTACGCACCGAGATGCGTTTTACACAGCCCCCTGAAATGAAATAATGTAAAATAAGTGCATTTCGGAGCCCGCTGACCCGTAATGGCCAGAGAGCGAGGCCGGTGGTCGGGGAAGGATGGAGATCACAGCGGATGGAGATCACAGCCAGCTCCGCAATGGAAAACCTCCCGCTGCAACAAAGGGCAGGGCTGTGCCCTTTTGGCTGTCGCGCTGAAGGATCTGACAGAAACTGCCCTATATTTCAAAGGACGGAGCTTAACAGGGCAGGATAGGTCTGGAGCGTGGGGGAAGTCGGCGCGATCGCACGATGGCTGCGGTGAGCGGGGAGATCGCTCTCGATGCTGTGCGGTCGCTGGATTGTGAGAGCAGGAGCTGCTCCAGCAGATAAAACGTTTGCAAACTGTTTTATCAACATCTGCCTGCTGTGATTGCGCCCGAAATTGGGGAAATACGCGTCTGACCAACGGGGTTGGCCGTTTGCGTGGTTAACTGACTTAGGTGTGTAATCACAGTAATTGCCTGGGTAATTGCGTGCCGAAGGTTTAAAAATTTCCTCCGTGGTTTCCTTTCCTGCATCCTATATATTTCCTTAATCTCTGGCTTTCAAGTAGGCAGACCTGCTGTCAAAATCTTAGGCTTGACTTTTATGCCTTCTCTTCATCCAAATCCATTTCTATAAGGTGCTTTTAATCCCAAGGACGTCCCCTCACAAAAAAGTTTATTTCCCACTTTTGAATCTGTAATTTAAATAAACGGATGTTCCATCATGTGCGTTCCTCCCCCCATTTCCTCCCACATACCCTAAACACCTTTAATTTTGAAAATACTCTGAATAAACCTGATTAATGAAAACAAAATGCCTTTTCACTCCAGCATGTTTTTAATTACCTCTTCATTTTATATTGCAACAGGGTCCAAGCACCACCTTCCTAGAAAGAGTTCCATTAAAATGCAAATGAAGACTTTGCAGAAGTTGTTCATGCAACCAAGGACACAATTTCTTAGACCTGAGCAACGCAGAATCGGCACTGGGTGGGGGTTCCTGCTGCCCCCTGCCCTTTCTGCACACACAGTCCTGTGTAGGACGTGTTTTCCAGCCTCTCACCTGTGAGTGAGGAGCACCAGAGCCAAACAAGCAAAGTCCCTTTTCCACCCTAAATGCTCATGCTGGTTTTCACATGAATCTGTACCCCCCCACAGCTCCAGGTATTAAATCCTTCTGTGCTTTGAGTCCATCCTTTTTTTAGGCTGAAATACGAAGGTGAAAGGGGCTGTTGAAAGCGGAGCTTTATCTTTATGCCATTATGTCTTGTTTTGCATGGCATCTGCATCATACCTGGCTGCAGCTGTAACCATTCCTGCCTTCCCTCACTCCTGTGTTTGAGGCCAAGCTTCCCCTGCTTCCCCAAAGCTCCTCAGGTGCAGGATGTGCACTCCCATCCTCTCCTGCTGCCCAGGGTCTCTTCCCCAGGTCTTTGTTGGAAGAAAGCATTTCTTCCTGTGGTATTTGTTTGTGTGTCAGGCTGGGCTGACTCCCCCGGAGCAGCAGCAGCTGCTGCCCGGGCACTGCCCTGGGGAATGCTCCCAAGAGGGGGAGGGTGGCAGCAGGCCCTGTTTCCCAAAGCTGTTCCACACAAAGGATTGCAGGAGCCTTGAAAAGCTTTAATATTCTTTTGCCAAGCCCCCTCTCCTTTAATTAGAAGTTTGTGTTGTATTTTAGGTAAATGCTGCAGTAGCTCAGCGTGCCCTGAGAGGTCCTTTCTCCTCATGAAGAAGGAAAGGATGTGCATGGAAAAATAAGAGCTTGGAGGAAAAATCAGAGTAATTGGGGTAGTTCTTGTGAGTTTTGGTGTGCAAAGGAGAGATTAGGAGTGTAATACCATGTCAGGGTTTACAGACCATGTGTTTCGTGCCCGAGTCCACATCCCTCACTACCCACCACACCACAGGTTCTACCCTGGCAGAGACTGGTGGTATCACACTACTGATGGGTTTTAGCCACTGGGACAAAGGTAAAGATCATATTCCTGTAGCTTGGATTTGCCCTGATATCTTCCTTTTGCTCTCCCAAGAGCATGTGAGCACCCCCAGCCCAGCCACACTCGCACACGTGCCAGTGCTCCACCCTCACTGGGTGAGCAAATGAAGCACCGTGGGCTTGCACACGTGCTGTTGAATTTCACTGCCTTCTCACTGTCCCTGCACCTCTGTGATTGCCCCCTGCACAATCTCCAAGAGCTCTCCTGTGCAAACCAGTCAGCAGCATCTTCCCACTGTCTCCAGTGCTGGGGTATGGTGGGACCAGCCCGGGGGACAGCAGCAGAGGAGAGCTGGCTGGGTGCTGCATTCACACCGTGTCCCATTTGCAAAAACGTGGGATTGGTGAGGTTGGAAAAGACCTCCAAGACCATCAAGTCCAAATGTTAATCCAGCGCTACCAAACCCACCCCTAAACTGTGTCCCCAAGTTCCACATCTGCACATTTTTGGAATGGTTCCAGGGATGTGATTCCAACACTTCTCCTGGCAGAAATTCCCAAGATTTGCCAATACGGGCAAGGAAATTCCTGGCCAGAAATGCCAAATCATCAGAATCACTGAGCATTCTCATTTCAGCTCCTCTTTCCAGCTCTCCTCTACTTTTTGTTCATTGCAGTTGTAGGAGATTCTATATTTGATAAATTAAAATGACTTTTTGTGTGTCCTTGTCATGCGGGCAGTTTGGGAACACATTGACAAAATCTAAATGGCCTAACTACTGTTTTTTTCCTCTACTAAAGTACTGTAGAAATAGAAGTTCCAAAGCAATCCCGCGCAATCTGTGACCTGTGATCCCTGCTCTCAGTGATTCCCATTTTGTTTCCATGCTCTGTACAAGGTAGACTTGGCCCTCCCTCACCAAACCCTGCTCTTCCCTAGGTACAGCGAAAGTGAGGTTGGAAAAGCAGAGCTCTGCTTCTGCCCTTCACAACATCTCTGAATCCCTGGAAATCCCAGGACCATCAGCTTTGTGAACCGCACGGAGAGCAGCTGGCAGATGTCAGAGGAAAGGGTTAAAGGACCCACATTCCTGTCCCCACTGCCCCGACCAAAGGTCAGGGGTTCCTTAGGTGAAGGAAAGGAGGGAGGTGGTGCAGCCCTGACCAGGTCATTTGAGGAGTAAACCACATCTGAGGGGAGCTAATGAAGCAGCATTTGTCTCTCTCACAGGCTCATACTCCCGGTCTGTGCCGGGCAAGTCGGAATTCCTTCTCTAGTGGGAGTGAAGATGTCGATTGTATTTTTTCCATGATGTGTATTGAGGCATTCGCTCAGTTGTGGGAGTAAACACTTGGGGGAATTCTCCATGAGCTAGCAAGGGCAAGTCACAAGCCTACTAAATATGGTGAGCGAAGATTACAAGAAAACCCTGGAGAATAAACCTCCCTCTTTCCACCCCATCTCCCCACCACCACCACCCCCACAGATGTGTTCTCATCATCGTGTGCTGTGTCTCACTGCTGCCTGGGTAAACCTGCTGCCATTTGTGGGACTAAACACATTGTGCTGATTTCGTTTTGTTTTCTGCACCCAAGGGCAGTGCTGGGGTGGTCCTTCAGGGCTCCACCGCCACTGAGACACACAGGACTGTCCTGCTGGAGCAGAGACACCAGATACTCAACGGGGGGGAACAGCAGGAAATACTCTCAGGTCTGTAAATACTTGAGGGGGTGAGAGATGATGGTCATGTACAAAATATTTGACCAGACACATCCCACTGACCTCCTTCGGTGCTGCTCATGAAAAGGATTGGCCGGAGTCAAGCAGTTGATCTTTAATGCTCCAAAAATACATTCCCTTTCAAAGCTTCTCAAGTGGAGAAGCATCCAGGCTGTCAAATTCAGACCCTCACTCCCAACTTCTTGTGGCTTGGGTGTGCACAGCTCTGGGGTGTCCATTTAGGTTCCCCCAAGCCAGTAGGTGACAATAGAGATGAAAGATGCTGGGGCCATGGCACAGGGGGTGCAGGAGGGTGTAACAAGCTCTGTCCCCACCTTCTCCTGCCTGCTCCATCTCCACTGTCCTTGATTTGTTGCTCTGGCTCTGTCTCACCCATCTCTGTTCCACTCCCTGCAGAGGCCCAGCAGCAGCCAAACCCTGATTCTTGACCTCACTGGGAGCCTGGAGCCAACCTGGGCCCCTCAAAGTCCCACCCAGAAGCCACAGGCCATCTGTGTGTTGGTTGGAGCTCAAGAGATCCCTGTGCCCTGCTGACACCACCCTCCTGCTGCAATAAGGGATCTCCACTTTCCTTTCTCTCAGCTTGGGTTCTTCTCAGAGTTGTTTCCTGCTGTATTTTGCATCACAGTGCTCTGGTACTTCATCCCTTCGCAGGTTTCCTCCCGTCCCGGGTGTGGATCAGGAGCAGCTCACTGCTGTGCACTTTGGACAGTGCTCTTTAACCAGATCTTATTCTGCAGCTTTTTGCTGTCTGTCACCTCTGTACATCTGGGAAACGTCAGTGCTTGGGCCAGGCTTTGTCCTGACGTCAACAGCAAAATGTCAGCACATTAATAAATTTTGATTCAGAATAAATTTTGATTCCTCCTCCTCCACTATCACCCTCCCTCACTCCTGGGACCTTTCCTGGTCATTTTCAGGGGCTCACAGCATTCCTTTAGAAACAGACAAACCCATTTTCAGGAGACAGAAGCAGGGACATCCCCATGGTCCCACATCCTTCAAAGTCTGATTTGTCTCTCAGTTAAGCCCAACCCTCTTTACTACAACACCTACAAACGCAGGGTTTAAGAGAGATTTCACTGCAATACATCCCTCTGTTTGCAAAGATTTGGTTTTCTTCAGAACCCAAGGAAATTGCAGGGCTGCCTGCGAGAGCTTGGCTCAGTGTGATCCCTGAAAGCCGTGCGTGTCATGGAGCTGGGCTGGCAACAGCCAGAGGCAACACTTAAAATATATATATATATAAAAATATATATATAACTCCTGGAGTTTGGGAAGTGTGGTTTGGGGTTTAGGCAGGCAATTGCTGGTTCTCCTAACGACTCAGGCCACAGCCAGGGTTTAGCTGGGTTAAACACTGAGTCAAGTTTTGCTGTAGTTGATGTGGAGCTTGGGGTGACACTCCGCTCTGGGAGCGTTAACCCACCTCCATTCCCAACCTCCTCAGCTCAGAGGGTGTGGAGAGCTTGTTTTCCTTTTGCTCCTGCCCTGATGCTTTCTTTTGATTTTACCTCCAGTGTCCTGAATCTGCTCAGACAGCTCCAATTTCAGGGTTCCCTGCAGGGCTGTGCTGGAGCTGAGCTGCAGGGTGTGGGGAGCAGCACATCTCTGATTGCTTCCAGTTCTAAAATAATAACAAGAAAAATCAGGAGGACTCTGGCAAAACATTCACAAAATCCTCTTAAGTAAATAAGAAGGGTTTTGCAAGATATTTGAATTTATATTAAATCGCTTGTCATGAGGACTGATGAGGCTGTCAATAATTAGTTTATATTCTGAGCTGTTCAAAGGCTGTTAATGGCATTTTGCACCCTTCTGTGAACACCCACCTGGTTCCTGCACACCTGGGTCACGCCAGTGGCCGTGCATCACACTGCTCAGAACCTTCCTGCTGTGGTGCCCTCTCCTCCCACCATTCCCGCTGGGAAAGGGGCTCATTTAAGTGCCAAAACCCTCTCGTAAATGGCACATTTAAGTGATGGGTGTCCACCACGGGCACTTTATCATTGTCTCCATGCCCTTCCCTGGGTCTCTCCTGGCTCATCCCAGCTTTTCCCAGAGAAGCCTGGCTGGCTGATGTGACCCGTAGGCGAAATCCCAGCGCTGCCAAGCCCTGGGGAGAACTCGGCCGCTGTTCCCAGGCTTCAGTTCCCGCAGGATTTCCTATCTGGGCAGAGCCGGGGTCAGCAGGGAGGGGTCCGGCCAAGAGCCCCGCAGCCCCCAGCCCTCGCCCTGCTGCAGGAAGCTCTGCCGGGAGCACGGGGTGGAGTGGGGGAAAGGAGGGGAGAGGAGGAAAATGGGGAGTCACAGGGGGAGCCGCCAGATAAGGCCGGGCTGGAAACGCTGGGCGGATGCAGCTCCGGGCCGGGGCTCGGACCTGCGCCCCGGTCACTTCCCTCGTGCCGCCCAGCCAGAGCTGTTACAGGAGCCCAGGGATGAAATTACAGCCACGGAGATCCAGCACCTGAGCTGGCTCCAGCAGCACGTGGCCAACAGGCAGCGGAAAATCCCTCCCGGAGCCAGCCGGGAAGATGTTTCCTCTTCTCCGGTCAGGCAGGGCAGAGCTCGGCATCGCCCGGGGCCGTGGCCGGGGGTACGGGCGCAGAGGGTGTAGGGGTGCAGGGCAGGCAGGACCCCGTGTCAGCCGGTGTCTGGTGAGCCCTGGAGCCTGTCCCAGCCAGAGCTGTGCTGGGCACCCACACCTGGGCTCAGGGGTGCTCCCAAGCAGAGGCAGAACCACCGCTGGCCCCGTAGCCCACGAGAGCCCCTGATCTCTGGGAAATAACACAGGGCTGTAGGCAAAGAAGACAAAGAAAACAGATGCTTTCTTTATTTTCTTTCCCCCTGATTTAGCAGTTCTAACTCCCTCCAAAAATGTCTGTGCTCTCTTCTCAGCTCTTTTCTAAACCCAACCCACTCATCTTTATTATCCCTACAGGAGTTTGTTCGCTGTAATACATTATCTGCTCCCTCATTGTCACACCAGCCCTGAGCTCCACATCCTGCTGGACCCAGCGTCGGTTTGAGCAGCCCCGTTGTGCTTCCCCTCTGCCTTGCTCACATCCCACTCCATCCCTGCTTTTCCCAGAGAAGGCAGTGCTGGAGCTGCCACTGTAACCTCGCTTAGCACCTGTAGCCGCATCCTGCACCACACTCTGTCATTTCCAACCTCCAAGGGTATTTTGGGGTCAGGGGAGCAGAACTGCCCTCAGAGATGGCCTCTTGGCCCCATCAGTGTCACTCAAACCCGCAGGTAGCGTGGGAACAGTGTGATCCTGAAAACCCCTGACATCTCACAGACGGGGCTGAGGGCTGTGGGGAGTTGGGTCCTGTGCCAGACTGGAACCCCAAACCCCAACCCCTCTCTTTTCCTAGCCCAGGCTTGGCTCAGTGAGCACCAGAGCAGTGTGGGTTTGGTTTAATCTGCAGGGAGATCTTCACACTTTCCTTTGCTCTTTTCCTCGCCAGCCCCTCCGCTTGCCAGTGCAGCACCTTGGCGGGGGCAGTGCCCATCTGCTGGCAGTTGTGGATTTTTTTAAAATGTTTTCCCTCCCTCCCTCTCCCTCCTCCACCCTCTGCTCCTCCTCTTCTCACCCTTCGCTTTCCCCGTGCGATTCTTGCTGGTGCAGCACGGATACAGCTCAGTGGGATGAGGGAGGATGGGCGATGCTGTGCCCAGTGCCAGCTGGGAATTGACCCTCCCAGCCTGCAGTGAGTGCAGGTCACAGTGAGAGCAGGGCCCAGCCTTGCACACGCTGTGCTGCCTGGGGCTGGAGGCGTCCCTCCAAAGGACGGGGTTAGGGCAGCAGAGGCTGGCTGGGCTCTGCGGGGTTAGCGGGGGTACAGCCTGCATCCGTGCAGATGCAGCGTGTTTATTCTCACCAGATAGTTTGATGGCTTTATCTGATCACAGGTTTTCCTGAGGAAGGAAGGGTGAGTCTGAGTCACTTGAAAATGGGGGCCCTTCATCTCTGGGTATGACTGGTGGGGCCGTGGATCTCGGCAGAGCCCCGGGGCAAGACGCGCTCCCAGCGCTGGCATCGCTCCAGGTTCGCTCTGCGGCCCTGCTGGGTGCGCAGTGCCATGGTCAGTAATGGATGTGAATCCAGTGTGAGCACCCATGGGTGTCGGAGAAAGCACCCAGGACTCGATGCCACAGAGGGAAGAGTGCGATCATTTACCGTGTCTGTGGTGAGAGAGGAGGGAGCTGCTGACACGGTGCCCCCGGTGCAGAAAACACCATCACAAGCAAATTGAAAGCAAGAGATAAAATCTGGCAGCAATTGATAAATTCAAGGGAGAGACAGGTTCATGCCCTCCTGGAAGAAAACCCAGATAATTAAACTCCCTTGTTCTGTTAATGCCTTCTGTAAGGGACTAGAGAACGAGCCATGGGAGAGCCATGGCTGCTGCTGGAGAGCCGGGAGGCAAAGGTGTGCTGGGGAAGGGCTGGGAGATGGGGAAGCAGAAACAGCTCCGGCTCCTTAAAACCGGGGAGCTGGGCTGGGGTCTGCAGCAAGCTGGAGCTGTGCTCTGCTCCCCGACCCACCCACCCACACACCAGCATCCTTCCCAGCTGCCTCTGTGCCTGAGAAAACAAATGGATTTTCCATAAAGTGCCCTCAGAGCACTCACACTCGGCATTTTGTGGAAACCAGGGGTTTCAAGCCTTCCTGAGCGCAGCCAGGCTCTGGAGAGGGGAGCGGAGCAGGCGATGCTGAGCTGCTGAATGCACACAGAGCCAGGCCCCTGGGGTCCAGAATTAATAGGACAGAGCAGGGGCTGTTCCCTGCATGTTTTATTTATGGGAATCAGGCCAGTGAAGTTCCCTCAGCTCACCGAAATAGTCACATCGCCTCTGCTTTGCGCTGCCCACAGCCGTGACCTTGATAAATGGGTCAGTGCCCGGCCCTCTCTTCGTGCCCCGGGGGGTGTTTGCTGCTTGGGGGGTGTTTGAGCTCCCTCCTCAGACCCCAAAAATCAGCTCTGATGTGTCCAAGGGTGCTTCTGTCATGGGCAGGATGCCTGTGCTGCCTGTGCTGCCTGCAGCGCTGCCTCTGCCCGCAGCAGGAGCAACCCGTGAGAAAGGACCCATGGGAACTCCACCAAAAATCCCCCAAACACCAAGTGAGCTCCGGGCACCCCCCTTCCGAGAACGGTGCATGCCCAGAGCCGTGTCACCAGCACCGAGGTGACATCAGCCTCTTGCAACTGGAGCCCCGGGGCAGTGCCTGGTGGCAGAGACGGAGACCCCAAAACAGGAAGCAAAAGTGGGGCTCTGCTTGGTTTCTGTGTTTTTTTTCTTAACCTGAGTTTTTTAGCCGTTTCCTGGTGCCGGATCACAGTTGTGTCCTCACCACGTTCCCCACCACGATGACATCTCTGCCAGTCCCATTTGGCACCCTGAGACCACCAGAGCATCCCTGCAGTGGTACCCAGGAGGGAGGGATGCCGATCCCCGGATGGGATTGCTGGGGTGTGATTGCCAAAGGGCGTTATCGATGTCTATGTTTAGTAACCATGGAGCGAGGTGGCTTTCCCAGGGCTGCCCGTGAGTCAGTGGCGGAGCTGGGAGCAGCCCGGTTCCTCTCCCCACCCTCGGCCCCAGCACAGCATCTCCCTCCCCACTTCCTTCCCTTGCCGATAATTAGCCCTCAGCTTTGCTGTTCCCGGTGATTTCTCCCAGCGTGGCATTTCCCCATTTGGGTGCTGGCAGGGAGACGTGAACCCCACGCCCACTGCAGTTCCCACCACGGGAAATGACCACGGGTGGCCCCAGGAGTGGGGAACTTGGGAGGCGTTTCCCGAAAATCCCACTGCCAGGAACAGTCCAGGCCAAGGGACAGCGGTGCCCTTTGCCGGCAGGAAATCCTCCCCAGTGTTTAATGCCAAGGGGTCCCTGGAGCATCTCGGCAGCTCCAGGTTCAGCCCGGGGCAGCAGTGGTGGGTGCAGGCAGGGAATCCTGTGCCACATCCTGCTCCAGGGGGATCAGCAGTCACACCCAGCCCATGTTTGCTCTCAAAGAAGGGCAGCTGCCAGCGCAGCCGGTCCCTGGGGAGGGCGTGTGGGGACAGGGCCGTGTAGAGCCCGTCAAGGACCTTTGTGTGGCTGCCACCATCCAAGGCTGATAAAAGGCTCCGGACGCTCTTCCTGCTGCTTCCAAACCCACGGCCCCACCCTGACCCTGACCTCTGCTGCTCCGGGTCCTTCACGGCTCAGGGTCCCTCGTGGCGCCGGGACCTTGGGGCTCAGCTGGGGCAGCGTGGCAGGGTGACATTTTGTTAATGGCTGACTCAGATCACTTGCCCCAGCCCCGATGTTTGCCATCCAACCCCTTCTCCATCCCAAGGAGAGGTTTGCTGCGCTGCTGTGTGTGGGGTTTGCTCTTGGAAGGGCACAAACCTGGAAGCATTGCAGAGATAGATGTCTGTCCACAGGGGAGGGATTTCTCCTTCTCTGCATATTCTTCCCCACTACCTCCCCAAGGATTCAAGAAGCTTTACCCAGAGGTCCGTGTCCTCCAGCAGCATCTTGAGGGCTGGCAGTGAAATCAATAATAAAAATGATGCTCAGCTCCTATACAGAGCATTACGTCTTCAAAGCCCTTTGCTGGCATAAACTCATTAACGGCGAGGAATCGAATTCCTCATCACAGAGGTCCCAGGGATGCAGATCTGGGGGGCGATGGACCGGAACATATTTGTAATAAGAAATCGCTGCTGTCGGTGGCCCCGTGCAGGAGGGCCCCGAGGAGCCGGCAGGAGCAGATGGAGAGGGGAGGGCTGCGATGGAAACAGTGCCCAGGGTGGGCTGGCAGAGGAGCTGCTTCCCCTCCTCACAGCCAGGGTCAGGGAGTCGGTCTCCTGCGCTCCCCACAGCCCCCAGAGCCTCCCGATGCAAGGGGAAATGAGTCCGGCATCATCTCTGCAGCTCTGCTTCCCTCTGGGAGCATCCCACCCTTGCTGAGCCTCTTTGTGCCATTCCCAGTGGAGCATCCCAGCCTTCTCCAGCCCTGGCTGCCTACCCTGAAAGACTTGTTTAACATAAGCCAGGATTACTGGAAAATTGGGGATGTCCACCCTGGTTGGACAGGGGAAAGGTGGGGAGGTGAGCGGGGGCTGCAGCACCCATCTGTGCTGAATGGCTCAGTGCTGCCACACTGGGCTGGGGCACAGCGGGGCTTGGAGGGACAGGGTGACTCCCTGGAATACATCCAAACTGGCTTTTTTTGAGGCTCTGGGCAGCCCAGGCGGGCTCCCAGCCTGGCCAGGTTTCCTCCCAGCATGTTCCAACTGGGACAGCACCCACGTGTCTCTCACCCCATCCCCCACCTCCCTGGGCTGGGACCCCCATGGATCCCTGCACCCCCTGCACTGCCCGCTCAGCCCATCCCACACGGACAGGAGATGCCTGGGAGAGATTTCATCCAGGGTATCCCGTGGGACTTGGGGCGCGCTCCCACCCGTGGCCGTGGCCTCTTGCCCAGGGCAGGGTGGGGAACCACAGACTCTATTTCTGGTTTTCTCCCTGGGAGGTGCTCCAGGAGGGAGGACGGGAACACCCTGACCTGGACCCGAGGTCCTTGAGGTCCTCTCTTTGGAATAGGTCATACACGCCCATGCCCAGGGGATGGCTGTGCTGGGAACGGGGAGGGGAGGGATGTCCTGTAGCTCTCCACTTCCCTCTCCCTCCTCCCTGAGGCCGGTACCCTCCCTGTCCCCATCCCTGGAGGGACCAAGCCCCCACCGCGCTGAGCGGGAGGCTCCTCGGCGCGGCGGACTGCGGGATGCAGGGGCACAGAGGGATGCGGGGACATGGAGGGATGCGGAGGCCGAGCTCATCCAGGGTTACCTTGGAAACGGCGCCCGAGCCACACATCCCTGTCACCACTGAGGGACTGAGCCACTGCGGTGGCGTGGCCAAACCCCACTCGTCGGCTCAGGGTGACAGCAGGGGTGTTGGGAAGCGTGTCCCCCAGTCAATGGCCCTTGATGGCTGGTGCCAGGCACCGGCAGAGGTGGCTGCAAAGGGGACTGTGTCCTCCCTTGGGGCAGGGGGGCATCGCCCAGCCCTGGGCAGGGAGAAAAGCCCCCGCAAGTGTGGCTGTCGGCCGGCGGTCCCCCTGGCAGCTGGATCCCTCCCCGGCAGCCGGATCCCTCCCTGGCAGCCCCATCCGTCCCTGGCAGCCGGATCCCTCCTGCAGGACAGGCGCTCCCCGCAAAGATGGAGCTTTAAATAAATAACGAGCTGCCGACATCTCCCGGCTCCGCTGGCAGCGCCACGCTGGGAGCGCTCCCTGGCAGCCCCCGCACTCCGGAACACGGCGG
Organism: Bombycilla garrulus; assembly: GCA_013400315.1. Lineage (NCBI taxonomy): Eukaryota > Metazoa > Chordata > Aves > Passeriformes > Bombycillidae > Bombycilla > Bombycilla garrulus. The sequence continues at coordinate 376,588 of VXBU01016612.1, read as the reverse complement.
GAATGGGGACAGCGCTGCTGGGAGCTCGGCCGGGGGGTGGTAATGATCGAGGGAAAAGGGCCGGCGGGCCCTGGGATGTCCCTGGCGGGGTCAGCGCTGGCTGCTGGCTCTGCCAACCCTCGCCTTAAAGCTTCCCGTGATGGAGCATCACAGCCCGGCTTTGGGAATGGGATTTAATGACTGAGGGTCGGCTGGGGGAGAAGCGCCCGGCGCTTCCTGGGACGCTGTGATGGATGCGGGGATGAGGCGGTGCAGGAAGGATGCAGGAATGCGGGCAGGGTGTGGGGATGAGGGAGGGATGCGGGAATGCGGGCAAGGAGCAGGCGGGGCAGCGGGGATGTGACCCATCGGTTTTTCCCTGATGGAAGACGCTTTCTTGCAAACCGTTTTGCAGGGTGGAGCGTTCCAGAAGGCGCAGCCGGCCGGGGGAGGCAGGCCGGGCGCGGGCAAAGCCCGCAGGCAGGGTTCAGGCAGAGGCCAGGCAGCGCGGGGAGGGACCGGCCGGGCAGCCGGGGAGCCTGGCAGGGCAGCGCAGGCTGCAATTAACCGAGGAGAGACGGCAGGATCCTGCCGCAATTAGAGCCTCCATCCCCGGGCGGCGGGCAGGGAGCTGTGCCCGTGGGCAGCCCGTCCTGGCACCTCGCTCGGGCACTGGGGGGACACCGGGTACGGGGTGGTGTGGCCGGCCGGGGGGCTGCCGGAGGGGAGCGGGGACGGACTCTGCTCCAAAAGCAGCTGAGAGGAAGGAAGAACAGCTAAAATAAGCAGGTGGGTGGACAGGGAGGAAATGATAGTGAGGCTGATAACGAAAGGTCTGGGGAAGGGGGACAAGAACCAAAAGGTCCCCAGGAAATGGGAACTGGTCCCTCTGGGAAGCAGAGGGAGGTCACGGCACAGGAGGAGATCCTGTGCTCCCGGAGAGTGGGTGTGCAGGCAGGGGATGGACAGAATGCTTCAGCAACACGGGAAGTGCCAGCCAGGAGTGGGGGCAGCCCTGTCCCCGCATCCTGCTTGAGGCAGGGGGACAACGAGGGGCAGACACAGGCAGAGACACTCAGAGCATCTTCGGAGGGTGGGTGGGAACCCCTGGAGGGAAATGCCGGGAGGAGGAGAGCAGCACGGAGCTCTGTGTGGTTTGTGTGCAGACAGCCGCCACCTCCACTCCAGGCACGGCCATGCAGGGTCATGGAGGAGCACAGAGAGCAAGCCGAGTGCTTTGGGATGGGCCCAAGGGGAGCGGGGCAGGCAATGGTGGCAAGCAAAGTGCTGCTCCCTCGGCATGGCACTTCCCTGCCCTCCCTGCCTCCTGGCTGCCAGCATCCCAGGGCTCCCTCAGCATCCTGGGGACTTCCACAGCGTCCCACCTCCCCTCTCTATGTCACAGGTGGGGAGGATGGTGTCAGGAAAGGCGAGGGGACGTGGGGCTGGGTTAGGACAAGCCCAGAGATTTGGGCAGGGGGACTGGGGTGCTGGGAGCAGTCCAGAGGGGCTGTGGCCCTGCTGTATAATCATAGAATGGTTTGGGTCGGAAGGGACATAAAGCTCATCTCGTTCCAACCCCTGCCATGGGCAGGGACACCTTCCACTAGGCCAGGTTGTTCCCAGCCCTGTCCGACCTTGGCCGAGGGGAGCAGTTGGCCGGAGCTCAGGATGCTCAGGGCCGGAGCTGTGGCTGCTGTCCTGGGAGTTTCCACATGAACCACACACTGTTCGCATCTGAGCCTTCTCCCCGTCCAGGGCAGCCGCTGCCGGGGGTTATTTCCTGCCCTCCGCGCTCTCCCCCCGCCGCCCCTGCCTGCCCCAGCCCGGCTGCTTCCTCTCGGCCGCCCCGGGGGCTTTCCATGCTGCCAGAAAATAAATCTCAGGCTATTTTTAACAGAGGGGAAAACGCCAAGGTCTCCTCCAGCCTGGGCTGCTGCGGAGCCGAGCGCGGACGGGCACCCCCGGAGAGATGAAGGAGGGAGAGGAATGTGCGGGAAGGATGTGGGTAGGCAGGGCAGCGTGACCCCGCTTTCATCTCCCTGCCTTTGGGCGGGATTTTGGGGAAGGCAGGGAGAAGCGCGGCGGGAAGGGGGCACCAGCTGGGTGCTGCGGCACCCCCTTGCCCCCCCTTTGCAGCACACAAACAGCCACAGCACCCCCAGCACCGCCGATGTCACCCATCGGCTCTGTCTGTGACGGGGGGGTCACCCCACGAGTGCTCCCACCGCCGGCTGGGATGGGGTGACCAGGAGTGTCCTGGAATGGGGACACACGCAGTGCCCACCCTCATCGGGTCAGTGCCAGCGCCCCAAGGGAGCTGGGGACTCGGAGGGTCCCCTGGGGTCAGGGCTGGGCCAGTTGCTGTTTTTAACCCCTCTAAGTGCCTTAGGGAGGCTGCGAGCGGGATCAGCTGGATAATGCTGGCGGGGGCAGAGGGGGGCTGCGGAACGGATGGGGCTGGTGACAATGGGGGGGCACGGACGGGCCACCCCACCCCGCTGCCCCCGAGGGGGGCTGTCCCCGCTCCAGGCTGGGACACTGCCATTCCCCGCCAGCTGTCCCCACTGTCACTCCGCACACATCTTTCTGGCTGCAGCGACACGATCCAAGGACTCGCCCTTTCCTGGGACTCCAGGGACTGAGGATTTATTCCTTACAAGGCTCCTGCTAAAATCTCTCCACCTGAGAGACTCCCACCAGCCCCAGCACACCCAGCGCTCCCATCGGAGTGGGAGGAGGTCTCCGCTCTCCTTCTCCAACCGGGAGAGGCTGTGTAAAGCCCACAGCCAGCGGAAATGCGGGAAGAAAAGCAGGGGGAGAAAGAGGAGCCATTTCCAAGCACTGGGTGGGAGGAGAGCAGAAAACAGGAGGTGGAGGTGAAAATGTCAAACCTCCCAGTGCTGCCTGTGCGGGGACAGAGTGCTCGCTGGTGGCTTTTGGTCCTTGTCCCTCAAGGAATGGCTGAGACCACCTTTGTCTCTGGTCCCCAACATGGTGGTGATACTGCAGCCACCTACCTGTCAGTGCTGTGGCACCCAGGACTCAGCCTGTACTGGAGTTTTCAGGGAAAACCTGAGCTCCACATTTCCAGCCCGGGAACTGCTGGCCACCTTTGATGGTGCCAGTTTCCTGTGACACAGGGGAAAATCCCTGAGGCTGGCTGAGATTTGGGGTGCCTGGCCATGTCCCAGCATTGCCCCAGGCTGGGGATTTCCAGTGCCAGGGATGTGGGGCAGTCCCCATGTCATGGGACACCCACACGAGCTGGACTTCACCTGCCCCTGCCCCATCCAACCCACAGGGAAACCCCTGCTCTGTGCCCTGGGACAGCCTAAAACCTCCCTGGGGACTTCACAGAATTGGATTGGATTTGAAGGGACACTAAAGCTCATCTTGTTCCAACCCCTACTGCAGGCAGGGACACCTTCCACTATCTCAGGCTGCTCCAAGCGCCATCCAGCCTGGCCTTGGACACTTGCAGATATGGGGTAGCCACAGCTTCACAGGGCCAGTGCCTCACCACCCTCACAGGGAAAAATTTCTTCCCAATATCCCATCTATCCCTGCCCTCTGCCACATTGAAGCCATTGCCCCTTGTCCTGTCACTCCAGGCACTTGTCCAAAGGCTCCAGCTCTCTTGGAGCCCCTTTAGCTACTGGAAGTGGCTCTAAGGTCTCCCCAGAGCCTCCTCTTTTTCAGGCTGAATGCCCACAGCTCTCTCAACCTGTCCCCAGGGCAGAGGTTCTCCAGCTTTTGGAGCTTCTCTGTGGACTCCTCTGGACAGCACAAGCTCACTTCTCCAGCCCATCCAGGATCTTCTGGACACCATCTCTTCCCTCCAATATGTCAGCCGCACCCTGTGGCTTGCCTGGAAGGGGGAATAACCAGGATCTGAGGACCATCCCCACCATGAGGCTCAGGGGATCACCTGGAGGGGCCTGACCCGGCCGCAGAGACGGTGCCGAGGGGCTCTGCCTGTGACCAGATGGCTCCGAGCGGCCCTAAGCTCTCCATAATGCCCCTAATTGTCCCCCGGCACGGGAGCGGGTGGCCCGGCCCAGCTGGTGCCTGTGTCCCCCCGCAGCCACAGCTCCGGGACCTCTGGCTATTTTTAATCCCAGGAAGCTATTTTTGAAGGGAGAGGCTATTTTCCCTGCCCGCGGCTAATCCTGTCTTGCCGTTCAGCCTTACCCAGCTATTTGCAATGGGCAGATCCCTGCCCCGGCCGGTCCGCCTGCAGAGGGATCGAGGGCAGGAGGGATCGGGCGGGAATGCCGGCCGGGATGGGGTGATCCTGCACCCCCTGTCCTGCTCTGCTGGGGCCGGGGCTGCTGGACACCCGGGCTCGATCTGGGCGAGGGCACCACAGTGCCACGGAGGGGAACGCGCCCCGTTTGCGGACAGGCGCTGATCGCTCCCCCCGGGCCGGCCCGCGGGAGCCAGGGAGGCCAGCAGAGGATGGGGATGCCAAAGGTGACGGGGCCGCGTGTCCCCTGGGCGCTGCGGGGACCGCGGGGTCCTGGGAGCGCCGGCGAGCTGGGACTGAACTGGAAGCAGGTGCTGGGCACGTCCCGGCGGGGAGGAAGGGTGGGGGTGCAGGGCCGGGGGGAGCGGGGTGCACATCTGGCAGCGGAGGGGTGGCAGGAAACGTCGCGCTGGCCCGGCCCCCCCGTGCTCGGCTGCCTCGGGGTCCCGGGAGGCCGCGCCGCTGCCAGATGTTGTGCAGCTGTCTCCGGCGCTTCCTCTCCCTCCGTGCCCCGCATCCTCCGGGAAGCTCTTCCCTGCGCTTCCTCGGCGGGGAGAGCGGGGGAGACCTCCCCAGCCCCCCGCTCCTCCGGCTCTTCCTGAGCCGCGGGGTCTGTCCGCTCCAGCGTTCGGCTCTCTCACCCTCGGGCTCACCGCCCCCCGCCCTCCTCTCCGCGGCCCCTCGCTCCTTTTCTTCTCCTGCCAGCTGCCCCACAGCTCCCGATCCCGAGGGATCTCTCCCCTCTCTCGCCTCTCCATGCCGGGGCTGCCTCCTGAGCTCCTCGCTCCCAGAGCAAAGGAAGGCAGGAGGCAGCAGCGCCGAGCATCACTTATTGCTTTCCTTCTCCTGCCTCTCCCAGCAGTTCCTATTTTCCCGCAGCGCAGGGATCGCTCAGAGCCCGACCTGCCCCAGCATCACGGGCAGGGAGAAGCCGGGAGAGCCGCAGGGAGCGCGGCCGTGGGCTGCGGGAGCGTGGGCTGCGGAAGCCGGGGAGATGCTCGCTGCCGGCAGCTCACACCGACTGCGGGGCGCAGATAGGATTCAGGGATTAGAGCAGCTTAGGGAACGGGGCTCTTCCAAGCGGCAGATGGTGCTGGATGGATCCCAGGGCAGGGTTAGCGGGGTGGGAAACAGGTCCCAGAGCAGCCCTGGGCAGGGCAGGGGAAATCAGGCAGAAGCGGGGAGGAGGGGAGGAGGAGGAGGAGGAGGGTTTTTGCCCAGCCCGTTTCCGGAGCGCGAGGGAGGGCTGCAGGGACGGATCCTTGCCCCAGCTCCCAGGAACGGCAGCTGACGCTCAGAGCCGGTCACAGCTGCAGTGGCAGCAGCGTGGCTTTTGCACACCACGTCCCCGGGAGGTTTTCCTTGTACCCCAGCCAGGCTGCGGGGTTCAAGGTCCCGGTTACGGGGACGTGGCTCCATCACCCACCGGGTCCTGCAGCTGCACGTGTCCCTTGTCCCCATATGTGTGCGTGTCCCCACAGGAGTGCACGCTCCCGGCTGTGCTCATCATTCTGGGGGTGCGTGGGAAGCCCCGAGACCAGAGGTTTCATCCCACGTCCCTCCATGTCCCCTGCATCCCCCTGAGGTGTTTTTGACCACTGAGGTGCCTTTTTGGGCTACCTAAAAAAAAGAGGCTGGATAAAATTAAGGGAATAAAAAGTGGTTATATTTATTGAAGGGCCTTCAGATTCATTTTGGGCAGACAAAGCCCCCCCAGGGGCTACACCCAAAAATGGACAGCAGGTCACAGGTTTTCCTACTTTTGTAAGTTGGGTTCATTTGCATATTGAGGGTTAATCTTCCAATTACAACTTCAGGTAATGAAGTCACTTGCCCCAAGTTAGTCCCTCACAACTCACTTTTGTTTACATTTCTCAGGGCCTGAGACAGTGAGGTGTCCTTGATTCCCAGGCCTAGAGAGGAATTGTTTTGTCTGACCAAAATGGGAAAGCAGTAGCTGACACTCTGTGTGGAGTTTAGAGCTATACACTAAAGAATTGAAAGATTACAAATATATGAAGAATATAAAAGCTAAAATCCTAAGGCATCAACAAGAGTGCATGCTCTCGGATGTGCACATCATTCTGAGGATGCTTGGGAAGTCCTGAAACCAGAGGCTTTGCCTCACGTCACTCCATGTCCCCACATACCCCTGAGAGGTTCTTGGGCATGGGGATGGGTTTGTGGGGTGCTGCCGTGGGGCTGGAACAGGACAGCCCCTCCTGCCCCACAGCTCTGGTGGCTCCCTGCACTGTGCTGTGTGAAGATGAGCAACTTCACCCCAAATGCTGCTGGGGGAATTCCCAGTGACGAGGGTTGAAACAAGAGATGACGAGGTGGGGCCCAGAGAGGAACCCCACGGTCGGGGCAGCACTGGTGGCTGACATGGAGCACCCGGGTGCCCCCAGGAACTGAGAGCAGCCAAACGAGCTGGGATAACAAAGCAGAAATGAAGGGACCCATTTCCAGGCAGAGGGGTGTGATCTTCAGAAGTGGCCTCAGAGGAGAAGAGTGTGACTTGCTCCAGCTGAGATTGCTCCCATGGCTCCTGAGGGCGTCTGTGGTGGGAGCAGGGGGACTCCGGCAGACAGTGGGAAAGCCCAGCGCCACCCGTCAGGGAGTGACTGACATTTTCTGGGAAAGAGCAGGACATGAACACGATCCCCTCGGGCAGCGCATGGGTGCAGCTTTCTGCTTGGGGTGGAGAGGTGGGCACGGGGAACCCCTGGGGATGCTGGGACCCCAGCCCACCCTGACTGCTCCGTGGGATGCAGCCACATGGTCCATGTGTTCACGCCAAGCCCCCACCATGGAGGTGGCAAAGCGGGGGATGTTGGGGTGGCCCAGGCAAGGAGCTCCAGATCTGTGCCTGGTGTCAGCCCCAGCAGCTGCGCCCACGTCCCCTCAGCTCGTCCCTGCCTGAGAGTCCCCGTACCTTCCCCAGCAGCCACGGTGACGACTCAGAAAGAGGAAGTGCCACCCCCGGCATCCCCCCACCGTTGTCCGGGGGCTATTTTGGGTCTGGAGAAAAGCGGAAGGCAGCACCAGGCAGGCGATGCCCTGCAGCACGCAGGGGCCAGCGGTGGATGGGGAAAGAGGAACCCCAGCATCGCCCCGCACCCCCGCTCCCACCTGTGGGATGAGGAAAGAGGATCTGTCTCACCTGAAGCACAAAAGGTTTTTAGGAGGCACACAAGGGAGGCTTGGGCAGTTCCCAGGGCGATTGCAGGGGATCCTCCAATGCGTCCAGCTCTAATTCTTGCCTTGGTGACCCAAGGGCAGGGTGCTGGTGCACACACCATTTTTAATGCTGGTTTTTGCTCTTAAATGTGTGTTTTGCCACCAGTGCCCAGGTAAATGTTAGCCCATGTGGCTGTGTGTGTGGGTGACCCGAGGAAAGGTCAGGGATATAACTGTGAGTGGGGGATGACAGTGATGGGGAGAGAGGGAAGGAAAGGAGGAAGGAAGGAAGGAAGGAAGGAAGGAAGGAAGGAAGGAAGGAAGCAAGCCTTGGTGAGCTACATATGTTACTGCACTTACAACCCAGACCCATCCTCTGGCTCCAGACAAAAATGGGCAGCTGGGACTTCTGTTCTGGTCACACAGGTCTTCCCATTTTCTCCCTGTCCTAGGAATGAGGGC
>VXBU01016612.1:348501-365870 GCA_013400315.1 Bombycilla garrulus | reverse complement strand
TCCCCTTCCCGCAGCTCTGCCTCCCCCCGCCCTGCTTTGCATAACGCGCCTCGCCTGCCGCTTGCTTATTCAGTGCCCTCTGCTCCTTGTCTGCGACAGATATCAACCTTAACTCTCCTAACAAAGGTCTGCTGGCGGATGCCATGACAGATGTTCCCGTGGATAACGCGGCCCGGGGCGCTGCGCCCGAGGGATTGACTCTGGCCGAGGAGGAGGAGCTGAGAGCCGAGCTCGCCAAGGTGAGGGGGGCTCGGTTTGGTTTGGCAGCGTGTGCCCCGCTTGTGCTCTGCTGGGAAGGAACAAGCGGGAGCCACAGGGGCAGGGTTGGGTGTTTTGTTGTTGGGGTTTTGTTGGTTTTTTTTTTTTGGTTTTTAATTTTGCTGTGTTACCTTTGGGTCTCTCAGCTAATTGTTAAAATGCACAAAGCTGGCAGGTACTTCAAACGCTGCGGTGTGTTGTTTGCTCTTTCCTAGAACAGCCTAATTTAGAGCTCTAAGGAAATAAGTGGCTTTTGATGCCATGAGCTCAGTGTAGGATTTTAGTTCCATGTGAAGCCAGAGAGCACTTCAGGCAAATACTAAGCAAAATAAAGCTATTTTTCCTTAGGAAACTGAAACATTGGAGCACTTAATGAGCTTTTTTCCCCTACCTTTTTCTCTTGAATATTTATTACACTTTACAGGCAACTATTTTTGCTGCCTATGTGCTTTCAAGGAGCTGAGGTTTTGTAATGTAACATCCTAAAGTTTGAGCACCTTTTGGTATTTAAAGGTGAGGTTATAATTTCTTTCTGAAATGTGGCTGGAGACAATTGCAGCTGTTTATCTGCTGTCCTTTCCTTCATGTGAGAATCTTGTGGTGGTTTTTTGACTTGCAGGTTGTGGCAGGGGAGGACTTTGCTGCTCTGGGTGGTCATGCAGGGCTTGCTGAGCTGCAGCTAAGGTAGAAATGAACCCACTCTGCCTGGAAGCAGCTCCAGAGTACTTTGAGTTGGTTGTAAGAAAGATCTCTGAGGAAAAACTCTTTGCTTTAAAGACATCAGAGGAAAAGATACATGAGATAAAATCTTGGTTAATAAGGCTTGGCGACTGAATTGTGTCTGCTGTTGAAATTACAATACAAGGAATGGGTTTTGTTCATCTCCGTGTCACTAAGTCACCAGTCCCGTGGAGTCTTGAGTGTCCTCCCATTCCAACACATTTCATGTTGTGTTGAATAATTGATCTGATGTTCTTCCTAGTTTTTTAAACGATTGTTAATGAAATATTGCTAGTTTTGAGAGAGGAAAAATTTTGGTTTAATTTACAGTTTTTAGCTAAACAGTGATTTGATACAAACCTCTGCCTTTCTCTAAGGTTGAAGAAGAAATTGGTACTCTTAGACAAGTTTTGGCTGCCAAAGAGAGGCACTGTGGAGAGCTGAAGAGGAAGCTGGGTCTGACTCCCTTGGATGGGCTAAAGCAAAACCTGTCCAAAAGCTGGCACGACGTCCAAGTCTCCAACGCGTAAGTGCTGCTCGTCACACACCTGACTTTAACTAGGACTCTGTGTGACACTTCCCAGCAGGGTATTCCAGAGCACTTTTGAGTGGCTGGAGGTTTCTATTCTGATGGGTTTTTGGAGTAAAAGACACCTAAAAAAAATCCTTTTTGTTTCTGTGTAAACTGGACTTTCATGTCCGTGATCAGGATAAATTGTTGCTGGCTGCTGTTCCCCACAGTGTTAGAGATCTGGATCACACTCACTGGTTCAGTTTGCCTATTTCTGCCCGTTCTTTGAGGCACAGGCAGCTGCTTGTTCTGAACTCAGGCTCAAAGAGAAGTCCAAGCAGTTTCACAGCTTGTGCCAGTTCAGAAGCATTCCCTGGGTTGTATAGCCTGAATTAACAGCCTGCATTTCCTAGGGAAAAAAATCTGTGATATTAGTGTGCTTCACCAGAGTCATCTTGCCCTAAATATGTGAAGTGAGACTGTTCTTGAAAAGACTTTAAGGGTATGGTCACTGCTGTGCTTGACAGTGCCAAAGCAGGGTCCATAAGGTAAGTTTGTGCATGCACTGGGTGTCAGGGACTCTGGGTGCCCATGGAGGCATCATTCAGGCTAAAAAGTCTCCTGTAACTTAACTGGGGTTTGGAGTTACTGACAGTGAGCAGATCATTGGGCTGTTCTTCTTGCTGTTTATTCTTTTCCTCATCTTCCCTCATCTGTCCCTGCCCCATTTATGTTATTCCTTCGTCACTGAAATCTGTGTCATTGTCTTCTAAAAAAATGAATATTAAAGTTATATTCATTAACACTTTCTGTTTCTAGTTATGTGAAAACATCTGAGAAACTTGGAGAGTGGAATGACAAAGTGACACAGTCGGACTTGTGAGTGCCTCGGGCTCCTCAGCATCATCACCTCCTTGTTCCTGGCTGCCTTCCCTGATTTGTGCTGCTCCTTGTTGTCCCAGGCATCAGGGCTTGCTTGGGAGCTGGAGGCAGGGTGAAGCAGGATTGGTATTTCCAGCATGCCTGGCTTCCAGCTAGAAACATCCCTCAGTTGCAGAGGAGATGAGTAAATGTTATTGCCATCACCTCTATCATGGTCTTGCTATTGCAGAAGAAAAATTCCAATCAGTTACCAGACCACATTTTATATGAAAAAAAAAAATAAGGGAGGGACACACACAAAAGTTTAAAAGTTTAACCACAATTTCCCTTCAGCTGGTAATTGGTAGGTTAGTCTGTTGTTTCAGGTGTCTTATTAGGGAGCCTCTACCTTTACTGTGAAACTTTTTCTCTTCTCATCATGAATGTGGTAGGAATCAGTTTGACTGTTCCCTTTCTGTATGGCCACCTGGGAGAGAAGAGGCTGGAGGTGCTTTCCCGTAGCTGGAATTAGGGGCTGAGCAGCTGCCAGTGTGTTCATGAGCTTCTGAATCTGCTGCATTGGTGTGTGACCCTTTTCCCAGTGTCAGCACTAGAAATCCATGAATTCTAATCTTTGCTGTGTATCCAAGCAGGTGACAAATGCAGACAAAGAGCATCTGGCTACTTTTGCTGCTGGAGTATATTCTTTAATTATATTAGAGCTCCATTGATATTAAACACCAGTCATTGATCCCTGCTGCATAGCTGAACCTAAGGAGCCCTTGACTGCTTTCTGTGCTGAGGTTTCTCTCCCTTTGTCTTGTGTTGAAGGAGATGATTTAGCTAAGAGGAAAACATGGATTGGGGGCATCACATCATTAGGCAAGGAGGCAGTGATTTAATTGGGGCAAATGAATTCTGGGTGATAAGTCCCCCGCCTTTGAGCACCTCTGTGTTCTGTCTGAGGTGGGAGCAGCCACCTTCTGTAGTGTGTGTGTTCTGTACTTCCAGTTTTAGCTGTCACAGCCCTTAAGGTACTGTTTTTGTATAGAGAAACATAATTTCTAAAGATCAGAAAAACAAAAGTTTAATTGTTTGTCTGGTTCCTGCTGTATTGGTAAAATTCATCTTTGGGTGTGGCAGTTTGATTTTTTTTTTTTTGCCTTAAGATCAGTTCGCTGCACTGTGCTTTTAATACAGACCAGCAACAAAACATGTAGGAAGGGAGCAGAAGATGCAAAGTTTTTCATTTCCTGACACCTTTTAAACTGCAGGCTTTGTTTCTTTGTGCTCAGTGTTTGAACATGCTTAAACAAAAGAAACTGGGGCTTAGGTGTTTCACTGCCTTTCAAACAGTTCTCCTTCTGGCTGTACCAGAGAGGCTGAAGCTGTTGTCAGGGAAATAAAGCCTCTGATGCTGTAAGTGTAAAGAGTCACTGATAATGTGGAAAGTATCAAAAGAAGCATCCCTAGTGAATCTTGGAGCTGTCTCTAACCTCAGTTGTGTTTGTAGATATCTTTCAGCCAGCAGCACACTGGAGGACTGGAATGAAAAATTAACCCAATCAGAAGCGTGAGTGTCTTAACCTTCAGCCTTAACAAATGCTTTCCTCTGCCAGTCTGCTGCTACTAACTGTGCTGTGCCCCTGCTCCCAGCCTTTGCTTTCACTAGATCTACCTGGACATTTCTCTTTCCTAGCTTTTACTTTTTTAACCCAATAAATGCCTCTGCTGGGCATTTTTTAATCCAATAAATGCCTGCCTGGTCTCAGCAACGGGCTGAAACCCCTGGGTAGCTGAGACCTGTGTGCCACATGTTACACCTTCAGCTGAGAAGCGGTGGAATAGCCAGACTGACTTTCTTGTTACCCCAACATGCTCTGCAGGGAGCAGGAGCTTTGCTTTCTGCTCTGGTACCTGATGAAAATAGAGCTGTAGTGTCCAGGGCAGCTTCCTGTCATGCTGGGGCCACAAATAGACTCAAACAGCTTAAACCCAACAGCTGTTCTACTCCAGTTGTTGAATGCAAATCTCTCTTAGATGTGCTTTTACTAAATGCCTGAAATTAAATGCTCATCTGGACTAAATTATGGAAGGATATCATGGAAGTTGGCCTTTGTCCTTCTCACTGCACCTTTCCCACAGTATGTAGGGCAATTCCTTTAAGTGCTGCAGTGGGAGCGGGTAGGTTTTATCATTATTTTCTGAGCTGATTTAAACTGGGGAGGTAGGTGTTAGATGTGAGGCAGCTCTGGAGTGGGTATAAAATGCAGTCCTTGGATCTGGCTGGTTATCAGCCCCATGTGTGCATGCACGGTTTTCTTCCTAACTCGGGTGAAAGAGGAACAGAGATAAAATGTAGGAGTAGCAGAGAAAACTTTGAAGCACACAGATCTACTTTCAACTGTGTTTTCAAGATTAAGAAACTGTAAACTGTCACCATTTCACTTGCCAAGTAGAATGACCTTGGGTTTTGTGCTTGCTGACAGTGGCTGACTCCAGCGGTGTTCAGGGTCCCTCCCTGGGTGTGCCTGCTAGAGTAGAAAACTTCTGGTTCTGTTTCCTTGTACTTCATAAGCACCAGAAATGTGGCGGAAATGTGCTTTTGTGGAGCACTCAGGGCCTGAAGAGCTGTGGCACCTTAGCTTTCCTGCTTGCTTTGGCACTGGACAGAGTGACAAGGTAGAGACTGAAACAGGGACGTGAGGGGGATTGGAAGATTCCAGCGACATTTCAGGGATCAATCAGAATTTCTGCTGCTTTGAACTTTAATGAATGCAAAGAGGCAAGTTCAAGAAATCCAAGGGTGAGGTTTTATTAGTATGTTTTGGTGGTTTTTATGCAAACGGATCTCTTTCCTTCTTGAATGCTGCTCTGCCCTGTAACTAACAAGGCTCTTGAGTGAACTGGGAATGGACCTGACTCCTGACCTTATGGTGCTTTTGTGTGCTGTGGAATTTCCTGGTGTTTGCCACAGACTTTCCCTCTGCAAGCAGTACAGAAACAGGCAAAAACCACCCCAGTCTGCTCCTAGATCCAGTTTCACTGTAACCAGAACGTGAGGTGACTTGCACGTTTTGTGTCTTTATCCAGACAGATCAAGTGGTGATAGCTGGATAAAAGCAAGTGAGAGGAAGCTGTTGATGGATAATGGAGGATTTGAGGGCGCAGATTTCACTCCTTCCTGTCAGGGTTTATAGGAGAGGGGTGCAGTGAAATGCTGGAATACCACGGGATGAACAGCACAGGGCAGAGATCATCTCTGTGGCTTCTGCAGCAGCCAATTGCCTGTAAGTAAAGCGGGGTATTAGCCAGGGCTTATGTTTATTACTCCCAGATTTGGATTATTCCATTGTGCTTTGTGCTGGGGCTAAGGGAAGAAATTTACACCCATGGAGAATCAGGCTGTGGCACTTGCAGGAGAAGAGTTGCAACTTCTAGGTCAGGGCTGGGTGTAGTTAAGTTGCATTAAAGCCTTCTATAAGCTGATCCCTGGCTGTCACAGCTGCACATGTGTGCCTGGTGGCAGTTCTGGGTTACAGAGCTGCTCATCTCCCTGTGCCTCCCTGGCTCTGCCTCCTGCCTGGCAGCAGTGAGGTGCGTACGTGTGTGTGGGAGCTGTGGATGCAGGACTAGGCTGGCCATCTGATCCAGCTGCTGCTTTTTTCTGCTTCCAAGTTTATATTTAATCCAGATCGTTGCCTTGATCTAGATTGCTGTGCCAGCACAAGCAGTAGTGCTGGAGGAAGGAGCACACTCAGGCAGAAGCAGCAGCTCCCAAGTGCTTGTTTCTCAGTTATATTAAAAATTATGCTGTCACGTGTGGAAAACACGACTGGAAAATCTCTGGCCTTTACCTGCTGAAGCTGGAGGCAGTACCTGGAATTTTGCAGTGTGAATGGGCACTGGTGGTGTCCTCTGAGGCTGTAAACCATTCCTCGGTGCTGAGCTCTGAGTGCCAAGCAGACCTAGAGTCAGCACTGTACTTCGGTGAGCACGAGGTCTTCAATATTCGTTAGGCAGCTGTAAATCAAATCCCATGACAGGGCTCAGCCAGGGAGGAGCCTGGAGGCAGGGATTGAGATCCTCCTCAAACACAGTAGTTGCAATAGGCTCTCTGTAAGATCAAGCAGCCTTGGTGCTGATCAGTTCACTCCTAAACTGTGCTGAGGTGCAGAAAATTGTGCTGTGCAGAGGCAATGTTGGGGCTCTGCTGTTGAGGCATGCTCAGGTCCTTCTGGAGCTGTTGACTTCAAGAACAATTGGTCTCAACAATGTGTAGGTTATAGGAATTCTCTCTGAGAAGCAAGAAGGAAGGAAAAGCTGATAACAGTTTTGCCCTGTTCTGACCAAGTCTCATGTATATTCATCATTCAGAAATACTTGGCTTTGGTATTAAAAAAAAAAAGAAAAAAACCCAAGAAACCAACATGTTGTAATTGGAATTGCTCAAATCCGGTTTTTGTGCTGTGGTGCTGTCCATGCATTTCTGCCTGGAGAGAAGGAGATGTGAGTAAGTCATCTGTCACCGTGGTGTTTGTAGCCAGGGGAGCTCAGGCATGAGAGAACATTAGGCTGTTTATAATGCCTTTCTCCTAAATGTCCTCACCAGGCAAAAAAATAATTTCAAGCTGAAATATTTCGAATAAGAAAAGTTTAAAATGTTGAGCTTGTTTTCCAGCCTGAGTCTTTTCTTTGTAGTCTGAAGAATGACATAAATCTAGACGTTAATCATCAACTGTAGAATAGTTTAGAGAGAATGAATTAATGAAAGTGACACAAGGAATCTTTGTTCCTGAGATTAGTCTCATCTGAAAGAAACAAAGGTTCTCGAGTGTCTCCAGCTCAGGTATAAACTCAAATAATCAGCTGACAAATAAAAGCTGTCAGACTTCTTACCTACTGTGGTTGATGGTAACTGATAGGAAACTTCTCTACCAATTTATTTCCAAACTGCTGCTGTAGAGCTAATGCTGATTCCTGCATTTCTTTTCTGTGATGATCTTGCTTCTTGCCTCTTTTTTCCAAAACATAACACCACAACAAATGCTATGGCTTCCTCAAGGCTGAAAGGATAGTATGGAATAGGTTCCTAGATTTATTTTCTTCAGGACATGAAAAGATGGTTGCAATTATGCTGTAGTTCTGTGGTGTTAGAGCTTCCATGTAGAAATATTGATTTTGCTTTGGTTTTTAGCAGATGTTTGTTAGATTTAAGAACAAGTGGTCAAAAGTATAAGGTGAGTGTATGGAAAGGTTAATCCTACGCTTGCTGCTTTTGTAAAACTTCAAGTATTTGAATATATGCAAATCTGGAAGTGGCTCATTCAGTGAAGTCAGTGCAGCTCACTAACCCAGCTTCTTTCCTTTAATACGGGGTCCTTTCTCAAAATGGGGGGGACACTTTTGGATCCAACCTGTTAGTTCAATTTCTGATTTTTTTTTCCATGTAGTTACAAGAAGACCCAGGAAACCCTTTCCCAGGCGGGACAGAAGACTTCAGCAGCCCTTTCCAATGTAGGTTCTGTTATCAGCAGGAAGCTTGGTGACATGAGGTAAGATTTCTGCTTCGCACGCTGGGGCTTTGATCTTGGTTTCAAACAGGAATTGGATTTTAGACAATAACTAGGCTTTCTTCTATTTTTCTGCTTAGTTGGCAGCACATTGCTGTTGATGGACTGCCACCTTCTGTGTGGCCCTGTGCATTGTAGTTTAGGACAGATGGAACACTTATTGAAGATTTACTGGGGGATAAGCCTGTTCTAGGGTATTTAAGTTTGATTTGGTTTAGGACAAACCAAAACATTTTTATGAGCCTTTCCCCTTTTACCGTCATGTGGATTCACTGCAGCTTTTATGTCATGTGTAAGAACTTAGAATTAAAATTTCCCTTTTTGATTTCTTACTGGATTATGGAGATGTGTTTTCTCAGTGTAACTGCTTTGGATTAGGGAGGGGTCATCCCTCCTGTGCTCTGTTATGATTAAAAACAAAAAGGGAAAATCTGTTTGCTGCATTCCATGTAGCATCAAGCCCTGGGTGTTGACATTCCATGGAGAAGGGCTGCATGTCTCCCAGGCACAGTTATGTCATGTTGGTTGGAAAATATCAGTTGACTCAGAAGATTATGACAACATTAAAAATTTGTTCTGTGGTTAGGGTTATCTCCATTCCTTAATTAGATGACCACTGAAATAATTGCAAATGTAAACCTCTCCAAACTGGCGAGAGGGACAGGTTCTCCTGGCTGAGGTTCTTGCTCTGTGAGTTTCTCAGCTGTACAAAGCCCAAAGTTAAAATTTATGATTTACCCACTCCTCAAAACTTTAAGCTGAAGATTTCTTCCCCATTAATGGTAACATCCACATTTTCCATGCAGAAACCCTTGACCATGTTTTTCTTGGATTCGAGAGCTAATTCTGGATGTACTACCTGTCTAGGTTACTAAGGAGGGATTTTTAGAGCTTATATTTAACATGCTGTCTCAAACCTTGGATTGAATGGGTAGCTGTCATTCTTTGTAGGGAATTTCCTATTTCCACTATTCCACTGTGGCTGGGAGTATCCGAGTGGTAAGAACTTGTTGGCCTCTGATCACATAGTACTGATTTATTCTGGTTCTGTCCTCAGTGAGTTAGTTACTGTGTTCCTGGAGGGTATTTTTTGGTGTTTTCAGTAGCTCCCATCTCTGAATTTGGCAGAGGACTAGCTGGCTTCCTACCCTTTCCAGCATTCAAGTTGTAACTTTTCTTTCCTGGAAACTCCCTAGTCTGCTGGAAAAAGAGACTTCCATGTAATCACAGCAGATTACAGATACTGGCACAAGATGTGGTGGGAACACATTTTGCCAAGCTGATAAGTGAATCTGGGGCCTGGTTTCTGCAGTCTGGCCAGGCTGTTGCAGCAAAGGAATGGGAACTGTGCTTTTTTTGGGACCACACGGGGAACTCCTGAACTGGGATTGCCACAGGCAGAAGCAGTTTTAACAGGCTTGGTCCTGCCTGTTTTTGAGCTGGGAGAATGGAGGTCATGCAGCTGCTGAAATGTTTGTGCCATCCCAGGAGCAGGTGATGGAGGGAGGGAGGGGATGCTGAGCTGCTCTCCTGGTGGCAGAGCTGGCCTGGCACAGTCACTGTCACAACTGGCCATGAAATCAGCTGGCCCAGGCACAAGCCAGGCCTTTGCAGCAATTGTTTTTCTCAGCCTCAACATCCGCGTTCCTTTTTATAGCTAATACCTTGGGTGAGATGTATGAAATAGAGGCAGCTTCTGCCTTATCTATCACTTGGGAATCCCTGCCAAAGTTATTTCAGCAGGATTTGTATATGTGGCCCTGTGGGGGAACACAGTAATGATTTTTTTTAAGACTTTCAGTTTTTCTCTGCATATATAAACAGACTTCCATCTCCTGTGCTGCATCCAAGGTTTCCTATTTCTGATACTGAAGAAGGTTTAACTCTGAGCATAAGGTTTTGCAGGAACTGTCCCACTTTTCACCCTTGCCGGGTGAACTCCGATGTTCTGACATGTGATCAGAGCTGACGAGGAGAGAAGTCTGTTGTATTGCTGTGATCACTGCTCTGAAGGAGTGGGATGATCTCTGTTCCCAGAGAATCTCTTACAGGCCCTGTAGCCTACACTGACCTCTGTTACTGTACTCTGTGTTTTTTCCTTTGTACACTACAAATTCACTTGTAAAGCGAGTTTATTTTCCAGCACTGGAAGTGTTGAGATAACAGAGGGGATTTCCTTGTTTAGTCAGCCTTCACTGGTTGATAAATGCAAGGAAGGCCTGATGAGTGCGACACAGCCTCTAGTACACCGAGGGCGTGGGCCTAATTCCATTAAAAATGCTCAGACCAAACTGTTTTTTAAATACAAGTAACATGTTAAATCTTTAGATTTGCTGTATTCTGGTCAAAATAATTTTCTGTGTGGATTGTAACCTTGGGAAGTTAATGCTCTAACTGTGTGCTTGCTGCATTAATGCTCTACTGGATTGCTCTGAAGAAAAGAAATGTACCTTAGTGGGTGGGATTTTTTCAAATCTTGGCCTGTGCAGATGTCTCTGTTATCTCCACCTACAGTTAAAAAGTAAATTGGCTTTTAGACATTCTGTTCCTGCATTTTACTGATTCCAGTAAACTGCAAAACTGAAAGTGTTTTCTCTCTGTTGCTTTGTTTGGTTTGTGTCCACCTGTGCACTTCATGGTGTCTGATGAGGTTTGCTGCTGTACATAATGCTATGAGCAAATTCAGTATGAAATGTTAACCTGAACCCAGAGTGCCTGCAGAATCTGGAATTTATATAAACTTCCAATCCTTATGGAAGGAGGAAAAGGGTTACTGCTAGGTCCAGGCCAAGATACTGAACAAGGAACAAGTGCTTGTAGTATTCCATGTGGAGCAGCATGGTGCATGGATGTGTTATCTGTGTTGTTCTCCTTTAAGCAAGAGTAAGTAGAAAGTTAATTTATTTCACATGCAAAGGCAGCATTTCAAGGCATCTGCCCTGCCAAAGAGCTGACTTGGATATATGGAGAAATTAAACCACAGAGCCCAACATCTTTGCTCTGGCTGTCAGGAAAAGCCCTTGTACTCGTTGCCAAGTACTTCACATGCAGCTTGCCATGACTGCTTCCTACTGCAGAGACAAAAATTATATTTAAGTGGAATAAAACACTGCCCTGGCAGGAGAGGCTCCTTTAGAGCATCCTGGTAATCTTCCTAATAGAAGTAGGAAACCTCAGTCTGTTGTTTCAGGCTGCTGAGATCCTACTGCATTGCAAAATCTCATCCAAAAAATGGGTAACCAAGTTAGAGGGTAAACGTGATACCTTTAATCTTATCTTTATTAACCTGCAGTGCATTTGTTTTCTGAACTGTAACTTTGAGATTTGCAGGCTTGGCAAGATAACGTGCAGGTATCAATTGCAGGTTGCCCTTACACAAGTCCTCTCCAGAAGTCTGAGCAATGCTGTCTTTGTATGAGAGACCATAGGGGGAAAAGAGGGAAGGAGGCATCTCTACCAATATAGCTGGTGCTTGGTAAAACCTTCAGTTTAGAAAAAAATGCTTTAAAAAATCATATAAAAGCAATGGATGGGAGTAGGTAAAATGTTTTGGTTTGCTGTTGCCACTCTACTCCTTCCCCTCCCCAGCTGGGTTCTAATTTTATGTAGGTGCTGTTATTGCTCTTTGAGAAACATCTTAGCTTGTCTGGAGTTAATGAAAAGCATTTTTTTTGCTTGCTCCTGTGATTTATTTTGAGAGGCTTCCTCCTGGCTAGTTGACTTCGCTGTCCCATGATTCTGTGACCGTGTCCCTGCGTTTGGTGTTTAGCTCTGTGCAAGTTTCTGACCATTCCTTCCTTTTTCTCTCTGCTGCCCATGGCCTCTCCCAGGGCTCACTCCATCTCACATTCCCTTAGGTAAGATACTCTTCAAGGCTCTAAAAGAGCATTTGTTTCTGCGCCAGGCCCTTGCAGACCTTAAAGGGGAAGTTGGTTATTTAAGCCTTGCCTAAACTTTTGACACAGATTGAGAAATCTACCACAAACCAATGCCCTGGGATTGACTTTTGTATCACAGTTGCAGTTAAATACTGGCTATCCCACGTCTGGAAAAGTAAATTTGGAGCTGCAGCTGTTAAATAAGGGGAGAGAGAGCTGCCTCCTGCCACTTGGGCTGTCCACAGCAGCCTGTGTGTGGACAGTGAGTGCTTCAGACCCGGGGTTAGGCTGCTTTTGCACAGTGTCAGATTGTCATTAACTTTTTCCTCCTTGTCCCGAATGCTTCCGAGCAGCGGCTACTCCATCCGCCACTCGATAAGTATGCCAGCCATGAGGTAACGTAGCACATGCCTGTGTCTCCTGAGTGGGGCTGGGGGGAGGACAGCTGCCTCCATCACTGCTGGGGGGTTTGTTCTGACTTGGAAAACTGGCTCCTTTCTCGAGCCGGCCCCTCTCCGAGCATGGGTTAACCACAGCCTGCAGTTTGACTATTTAGAAGGTTTTTTAATATCTCTTAAGGTCATTAGCGCCTGTCTTTTCTTGGACTAAGTGCAGTGTTGCACCTGTACCAAAATCTGGTTGAAGCTTGCAGCTTTCAGTGGTCCCTGAAGGGCAGGATTACAGTTCTGCCACAATGCACGGCACAGCCATTGCTGATACTGAGGTGAACCCTAACGGGAACCTTCCCTCACAGGTGGTGATCTCCTTGCAGGGCTGGACAAGGCCCACAGAACTCTCTCTGTTCATCCTCTTTCCAGATCAACAGAGGTTGTTTTATGGCTGCAAATCTAAAGCAATTCCTTGGAACAAAAATAACTGAGATGAGGCGAGTCATCTCCCAGCGCTCCCGCAGCCTGGCCCGGGGGAGCAGCTCTATGAGTAATTGCCTGGTCTGGAAGCTCAGTACAGAGCACTCCCTGAAATCCTTTGCCAGTGAAGCAGCTTGTTGGCTTGTCAAATAACTGACCTGGTTTTCTTTGCTAGAAATATGAAATGCTCTGATTAATTTTTTACACTGTGATTTTCATGAGCATTTTCTGATGCAAATGATCAAATAAATGTAGAAAATGTAGAAATAAAACTGCTGATAGGTGCAGGTAGATGGCCCTTCCCCTTCCTCCTCATGGGATGTGATACAGGAAGCTGAAGCCTTTATTTTAAACCTTTCTCAGCTTTCCCTTTCTGTTATTTAAAATAAAATGCTTTTAGTTGAAAGTTTTTTAAAGCTAAGAGCTGTTTTTCTTCTCTACTTAACTGTGCCTTGATTCCCCAGTGAACTTGTTTCCCTCAGCATTTTAGCTTGAGCAATTGAGTGGGCTGCACGTGGTATAAATGTTTGCCTTCAGAGTTTGGATGTGGTGTTCTTGCCTGGTGTGCCTGAGAGATTTGTGCCAAAGGCTGTGAGGAACTGAAAGTGTTCTGGGTGATGGTGTCACTGCAGGGGAATGGCCACTGGGCCCAGTCACACTGTGCCAGTTGATATGGTTAAGAACTAACTTGTCTTGATTTGTTGTTTTTTTTTTTTTCTCCCCTCTTCTTTCTTCAAGGAATTCTGCAACCTTCAAGTCCTTTGAAGATAGAGTTGGGACCATAAAGGTAACAGTCTGCTTTGTCTTGTAAACACAGAGTGTGAAGCCTCGTGCAGAAACTTTAATTTCTGCAATGTTTTTCTTGTAGACTAGTATTCGGGCAAATGGCCTCTCAGATATGTGAAGTCTTGGCTACAGTAGGTGACCTCGACAAGGGGGAATTGACTTTGTATTCCCAGTGCTGCTTTCTTGTTGTCCTCACTCTCTTCTCTCCTTCCAGTCCCGAGTGGTGGGCAGCAGGGAAAACAGCACTGACGGCCTCCACTCCCCCTCTGGAGCTGGGGACAAGCCTCCACAAGACAACGCTCCCTTCTAGACCTGGATGTGGCTTTGCACAGCTGTGCACAACTGGAAGAGCCCCCTCCCTCCCAAACCTTCACCACAGCAACAACATGCAAATCCAAGAAGGGGCTGAGAGCCAATCTGGAGAGATCCATCCTTCATTCATAGACACTGCTGCTGGATCCAAGTCAAATAAAGAGAATGCAAAGTTTTGTACACAAATAATATTTTACACTAAAGTTTGTAGATTAAATGTATCACTGCTGTCCTTTTGGGAGAGCGTGTAAGCTGGAGTTTCCTTGAAGTAGCTCAGAAATGCCACTGCTGTAGATAAAAACAGTTTTTCCTTGTCTGACATAGCTTGGAGCAGATACATGGCCCTGAGCAGCATGAGGAGGGCAGTAACTGGAGAAGCCAAGTGCATGGGCACCTTAGCTTCAGCTTCTGGCTCTGTTCTCTGTGTGGGCTACTCTGGGAGCTCCCAGGCTTCTCCTGTTACTGTTTTCCCTGGCTCTCATTGGAGCTGTCTGGTAAATGGGGTAAATAGTTGGGGTTTTTTCTGGGCTCCTAAAAGGTAAACTTCACTTAGCAGCTGCCTCGTTGTTACACTAATGCTCTAGCTTTAACAAAACTAAGAATCTTTATTTTTAAATGCAATGAACTTTGAAGAAATAAAGCATAAAAACAAACAAACAAAAAAAAGCTTTGGCATATTAGGGCGATGCTCCCTTGGACTCTGAAGCTGAATTGCAAGCCTTACATCACTTATGCTTTACTTGTTTATGATTTATTTTCTGTAGAGGAGACTGCAAGGATTCTAAAGCTGGTTGTTGAGCACTGGAGTTTTGCATCATGCAGTCATAGCAGCATGTTTATAAAGCCAGTTCTTGTGTTAAATTCAGTGGTGCACTCTGTTTCCCGAGTGTATGAAACTTGCTTCTCCCTTCTCAGCTTATCCCTTCGTTCTCGGAGGAGGAATTTCTGCAGGCTGGAATATGGATACCATTGGAGGGATTCTGCTCTGCTCTCCGAGGGCTCCTCCAGCTGGTACATCTGGCTGTGACTGGATGGGTTTCTCAGTTGAAAGCCCCAGCTCTAATTTTGGTTTACAAAACTGGCAGAGAGTCATGGAGCTCAACCAGTCCCTCCAGGGGCTGGATGTTTTGCTCTTTTGATGTCCAGCTTCATTGCTCAGGAGCTGACAAATTCCAAGTTTTCTCCTAGAGGCCTGATCTTATTCTAGGCAAGGTGCCTCCACGTAGAAATACCTAGAGTGAGCAATTCTGTGCCTTAAGAGGCGAAGTGGGACTTACTCAGGTCTTTAAACTTATGTACATATCTGGGTAGTTTTAGTGGTTTATCACCCTGTAGGGACTGAACTGCCTCTGACCCTTTAGAGAAGCAAGTTTTGACACTGATTTGATTAATCTCCATTTCCCCCACCCCTGCTCCCCTCCCTCTGCAGACCTGGGGATGTGGGATGAGATGTTAGTGGGCAGATGTACTAGGCCATAGGTGGAGTGTAGAGTGTCGTTCACGGGCACTCCTCGTTTGACTGGAACTGGCCTCCCCTGTGAGGAACAGAGACAGTGAAATGGGGACTGCAGGAGTTTGGGTTTGGAACTGTTTCTCTTTAAGATAAAGACTGATAAAACTTGTCAATAAAGAATTCCTTTGGGAGAAAATGGGGTGAATGTCTTTGTTCTAACAGCGTTGAACTCCTCTCTTGTTGCATTTTATGAACTCGTCAGGTAAATACCAACTGCCTGCAGCCGCCTGAGGCGGGAAGCAAGTGAAATATTCCATCCTATCCCTCTGGCTTGTCTGCTGACTCTGTGGATGCTCTCTGATGAAAGAATGTACTAAATAATGTTTACAGTCTGATGTTTCCTTTCCAAGATACTGGACACTGTTCCCAGGCTGTTTCCTGGCCTGTGCCTGTGCTCTGGGCAGGGGAGCTGCAAACTCCATCGCTGGTGCTGCAGGTGAATTCCAAACTTCCTCACACCGTTTTCCTGAGCTGGGAGTGTGGGACTGCAGTCCCAGCAGTAACCTTGGCAGTGGGAGCTGAGGCTGGAGAAATTTCTAAATGTGGAAAAGCTGCAGCTGTGGTGCTGGCCTGGCTTGACCGTGTGATACCTCAGGGAATCAGTCGCCTCCATGGAAGCTCTGGCAGTCGAACAGTGCGGCACGGGGGGAGTTGTGGATGGATGGCTGGACTGGGAGCTGCTGTCTGCAAGTTTAAAAGGGCAGTGCAGAACAGGCAAATAGGTTGTGGAGAGGCCAGCAGAGATCCTCAGTGTGCTGTTTTCAGAGGAAGGATGCCCAGCTAGGCTTGAGGCATCTGCTTGGTGATGAGGGTTTGGTTTTGTGGGGTTTGGGTGTTTGTTTTGAAGGTTGGGGGTATTTTTTCCTACATCAGTTCATTAGGTAAAACTACTTCTCTCCAAGTGTGGCTAAGGACAGAGAGGTTTGTTTGAGACCTGATCCTGCAGGAGAGAAGCTGCTGGGAGCAGGCTGAGGTGAGTGCAGATGGCTCCAGCCCACAAAGTAGATAAACAGCAGAATTGAAAAGTAACTAACTGCAGAAAGCAGGAAGGAGCCACTTTTCCTTGCTGGCACCATGTCCCAACCCTCAGCCAAAACCACAGCAAGTGTTTCTTAAGGAATTTAGCATTTATGGTCAGAGGGGTTGCACAACCACTCCAGCAGCAGGAGCCTGTGCTCATCCCAGCTGAGCGGGCAGTGTCCGGAGCCAAGCACTGACCACAGGCTGCCAGCCTGGGCCCATTTGCTGCAGGGTGGGCTCAGCATCTCTTCTTGGCTGCAGACTCTGTGCAAGATCCAAGGTCAGTGCTGAGGAGTCCTGCAAGTAGCTGATTTTGGACAGGGAAAGGTGCAGGAGCTGGGCTGGGGATGGAGCTGGAGCAACAAGAGGGTGTGGGTGTGTGATTCATGGTGATGACTCTGTTGGCAAATAGGATCAGTCATCCTTCATCTCTTTAAAACATGAGTCAGGCAGCAGACGGGAAAGGCCATTAGAGCCTCACGGAAAAGCCACAGGGCCAACAGGGCCATGCCGGAGTGATGGGAGGGATAATTGGAGCGAGTGTCCCTGCACTGGCACTGGGGTCACCTGTTCCAGGATGCACTGGATGGGTGGAAGTTTTGTGCTTTTACCCAACACTGGGAAATAGCCGTGTTTCCCAGGGAACAGTCAGGAATGCCAGGAAACTTGAGCAACTGGGAAAAACAGACTCATGAGCTTAAAAACCTCCTTTGCCCTCATTGTAAGCACTCGTTTTCGTTAAAGGGAACCTGCTCTGCGCTGAGCTTGTGAGGAGCCCATGGGCCGGTGTGGGGCTGGGCGGGTGGGGTGGCAGGATGGGATTCTCGGAACAGGGGCAAGGCTGAAGGTGCTGCCCAAAGCACACTCAGAGCTGGGGTCGGTGCTCGGGCAGCGGGCTGAGTGCCCGGACAGCGCCCTAAAGGCAGTGAACCCCAGGCCTGTCGCACAGGGGTGATGTCCCGGCCTGACTTCGGCCCCTGTACGTCTATCCCCAGATCCCCGTGTCACAGCCCCCGGCCTAGTGCTCTCTGACACACGGTCACCAATTCCTGCGGGGAGCTGCAGCCC
>VXBU01016612.1:315832-348047 GCA_013400315.1 Bombycilla garrulus | reverse complement strand
GCGAGGCGGGAGGACCGGGGGAGGGTGGGATGTGCCCGCCGGTATCTTCCTGCCCGCCGGCGTCTCCCTGCCCGGAGGCATCGCCCGCCGAGCATCCCCGCCTCGGGAGCCCCCCGCCCCGAGAGCCCCCCGCCCCGGTCCCCGGTGGCGGTGCGGGGCCCCGCGCCCCCCTCCCCTCCTCGGAGCAGGGGGGAAAAACCCCGAACAAAAGGCCTGGGAAGGTGAATTCTAAATGAAAGTCATCTCTGTGTGTGGGAGCCGTGAATCACTCCGGCTCGCTCCAGAAGCCAGGGTGGTTTTCCTTTCCCTTTCCTTACATTATCCTGCTTAATTTTTATCGAAATAATTACTAGCCGCTCGGCTGGCGAGGTGCTTAATGAATGACGTACCAGCAGCGGGAAGCAAATCCAGCCTTTATAACGTGAAACTTGCAAAGGCAGCATATTTCTGTTTATTCGTGCAGTGTCTTCTGGCTCTCAAATTAAGAATTCCGGTCAGGTAATTCTGGAGATACGGAATGCAACTGGACCGAACGGAGATAGCGCCTGCCTCCTGCTTTTGTGCTGTATCAATACCTGCCTGTTCCACACCAGTGACACAAAGCCTTGAATTTGTCAGTGGAGTGTGGGCACTGATGGAGCCGGTGCTCTCTGGGGAGCAAGGTGAAGGCCATCCTGTGTGACATAAGAGGGAAAGCCAAAGGGTTTTATCTTTTCTAGGTTTGTTTTTATCGGGTTGTTAATTTTCCGTGCACTGTGAGATACTGCTGTTGAGCTGTCTGTGCTGCAGTAAGGCTTAAAAAAAAAAAAAGGGGCATAAATTTGGTACATCATCTCAGACCGGTGTGAAATAATCTAATTTTCCCTGCTGATGTTTGCCTTGTGCCAGCTTATCGTCAGGAAAGGGAAATGCTGTGAGTGTGCTCAAATACTGTGTTAGTTTGCTGCTTTTGAAGCAAAAACTTGCAGGCCGCAGTCACCCAGTGGCTGAGCAGTGGTGGTTCACCCATTTCTCTGGGCAAATTAAGCTCTCCAAAGTATGCAGAGCTGCAAGGATTTCCTTTGGAAATGCGTCAGGATTGGACCTATTTAAATTCTTGGATTGTAGCAGCCTCCTTGAAGTGGAATTTATTCTTTTGACTGCAATTTCATTAGAGGCATTTTCAGCTTCTCAGGCATCTGTTGGTTTCAGGTTGCTTAGGATCAGTGATTGCATTTTTGTTTGCTTTTGATAGAATATGATAGAATCCTAATCTGACTAAGGGATCCTGAGAAATAGATGCCAAATTCATTTGCTTTAATGAATTAGCTCTAATGCTATGCCCTGGGAGGGAGAAAAGAGGGGAAACAGAAGCTGGAATGGAAGAGAAATTGACATTAATATATAGAGTGTAGGATGAAAAGAAGTTTATTTTTCTTGAGCAGCTTCCTGTGGTTTTCTCGCCATGCTCTAAGGGCTTTGGAGAAATTCGTCATGTTGCTGGCAGTGCAGAATCTGCTTTGTGGAGAACTCGGGCTTTGGAGATGGGATTTTCAGCCAAACAGTTTTTTGTAAGCGTAAATAAATACTTCTCTCCCTCCCTCACTTATTTCATCCTAGGGATTGTCCACAGCGTTTAAATGAAAGGGGAGATGCTGCAACACGCTCGTGTTCCTCCTGAATTTTGGATGTGTTGCATTGATAAGTTGCAGGCTGGAGGCTCCAGTGGAAGATTTCCCTCCTTCCCAGGGTGGCTTTGTGCTATATTTAACCATATTTTGTCAGTGAGTGCCTGAGAAAATTAATGTTTTGTAGCACGTTTTGTCTCCTAGTGTGGACCAAAGTCCATTTTGATTATTCGCAGGAGGTATAAACACAGGTTCAGCCTTCCCCAGCACCCAGGGAAGCTCTGTTGGTAGCCTGTCCCAGTTTGCAGTGGGCTGTAGGCAGCTGGTTTGGTTTGTGGCTGAGGTGGCCCCATCACTGACCTGGCTGCACCAGGGAAGTTGCCCAGGGTGACTGGAGCCTGCCACAGGCTTGTTTTGCAGTGAGTGATGGGAACAGGGGTTGGGGTAGAGCTGTGGGATGGACAAGCTTCTCACCGCGCCACGTGACGGCATCCGTGGAGTCAGTGAGGGAGTTTGGATCCTCAAAACATACTTTGCAAAACATGGAGCAGTACCAGAGTATGACTTAAGGACTTTCATGCTGGAGGGAGTCCAGAGGAGAGCAGGAAGATGCTCCCAGGGCTGGAGACAGACTGAGAGATTTGGGGTTGTACAGCCTGGGGAGCGGAAGGCTCCAGGGAGACCTTAGAGCCCCTTCCAGCACCTGAGTGACTCCAGCCCCTGGGGGACAAGGCAAGGGGGAATGGCTTCACTGGCAGAGGACAGGGTAAGGTTGGATACTAGGGAAGAATTCTTCCCTGTGAGGATGCTGAGGCCCTGGCACAGGCTGCCCAGAGAAGCGTTCAAGGCCAGGCTGCATTGGAGCTGCCTGGTCTCGTGGAAGATGGAGCGAAACCAAATGATCTGAAGGTCCCTTCCAGACCAAAGCATGGGATTCCATGAGCCCAGCAGCACGAGTGTTGCTGTTGAGACCCCTTGCCCTCAGAGGTTCTGTGTTTGGCAGGTGGTGGTTGTCAGCACTGGTGCTGTTATTCATTGTAGTTCCTCTTGTGGTGAGCTTCCAGAAGGATTTTTGGCTGTGTTTGTGATAGGGAGTATGAATGGAAGCCTAACTGTGTTCCTTAAGAAATCATGTTTTAGGTTAAATGTAAAAGTTGCTGTTCTGACTCTATTTTTTGAATTTATGAACTTACTTGCCAGAATATCCTCTCTGGGAAGGCAGGCATGACTGAAGGCTGGAAGGGCCTTCAGCAAATCCTGTCTGTCCATTGAACGACTTGACTTAGAACAACAGTGCTGTAACTGGCCTCTGATATTTGCCACATTTCCCTCTTTTATCAGTTTGTCAGTTTGTAATCTTTTTTTAAGCATTGTTCATGTTGATAACCGTATCAAAATATTTTTCAGTATGTCTGGAAATGGGTTGCCAGAACGTCTCTGCAGAGCTTATACCCAGACTGATCAGTCCCAGTACCTGCTCAGAGCATGTAAACTGGCATCTGCTGGCAACTTCACTGCTCTCTGTCAAACCAGAAACAGGGATTAATTTAAGGTAGTTTTAATACATTAACTGATTTCCCTCACAGTTTGCTCTCGAGCTGTGCAAGTGCTCTTTGTTTGGCTTTGCCTCTGCCTGGGAAGATGAGGATCTTCTGTGGCTCTGGTCTGAGGAAAAGGATGTTTTCCAGGAGCAGGAGTGTGCAGCTTGGTGATCACTGGGGTTCTGTGAGGTCACCCCCACCTTCTCAGCAGATGGCACAGAGTCCTGCCTGTCCCCTGTCTCAGCTGTGGCAACCTGGGCCTTGGGACAGTTGGGTCATGGCAGAATCCAGAGGGAGGGGTGGGGAACATCGCCAATGCCCAGGACCAAAGTGCAGGATTGCACAGTGGCATTAATTGTGGGGTTTGAATGTATTGGTGATACATTTTTATTGGGAGAACATGAATAAGATTGTTTTATTATATGGTAAAATTTCTTATGTCCTGGCAACTCCTCCTAATTCCACTGATTTTTTATCTGCATTGCACTCAAATGTGCCTTTTTTAAAGCCTTTTTTCTTCTTTCTGTAATGGTGAAGTGTTTTCAGTGCCAGTGTGTTGTGGGGCCAAATTCAGTAAAATTTAAGTGCCTTTTTCCTCTGGGTGCAAATTTTTCATCTTCTTGTGCAAGTATTGAAAGGAGAAAATTGAAGGTTTGTGGTGCACAGGGGTGCCAACAGAACGAGTCCTCTAGGCCCAAGTTAATTTAGTAGCTGCCATCTCCTCTTTCATAATCTGCTCAAGGGTTTTGTAAATGAGAACAGAATTTCTCAATGAAAGGTTGGAGCTCTTTATTTGTTTTTCTTTTTAATATACTTCGGTGCCATCATCTAAACTTTGTTGGGCGAATGTTGAGCAAACAAAAAAACGCGGCAGCATTTGGTTACCTGTTACCAAAGCATCACCAAGGAACCTTTTTTTTCTGTTTTGTGACAGAAGTCTGTGTTCGTTAACTGGTATTTTTGTGGGGATGGCTTCTGACCAGTGGATGATGCAAGGAAACAGTTCAGTGGATCTGCTTGCAGTGACAGGCAGTATCTAAGGCCAGTTCCAGAAAAGCACAAACCAGAGATCCACCAGCACCCCACATTTTCCCCTCCTGCCTTCAGGGCTTTCTCTTCCCTCTGAGAATATTTATTTATCCATCTGTCAGGAACTGCTTTTAACAGCTTGCTCTAGGAGCACTTACACCATCCTGCTTCTGCTTTGGTCACAGGAACTTCACAGCCCTTCCTTGGTTTCATCTGGGTCTTACTAAAGTTGTGTTTGGTGTCAGGGATTCTGGTTCCTTTTAAGGAACAATCTGTAGAAAGAGTGAATGTACAGAACCTCTGGATTGCTCATGTTTTGCAGTGGGGAAAGGAGAAGCCCAGAGTCCTCTGATGTCATTGCAGTGGCCTATTATGCAGTTCCAAAAAGCAGAAACTCACAGAGGTCTTCTCTTTGCATTTCCCCTTTTATGTCTTTAATTTTTTGGCTGTACCTCAAATGAAAATATTCTTTTCCATTCCATCTGCCATTACTTATATCTTAGCAGGTTTTCCTGTTGCTGTGCAGTTTTATTTATGTAGGCCTTTGCCTGGGTCAGTTGTCAGAGAATTTTCTTTACGAATCTGCTTCTCATGTCTTGAGGATTTAGGGACATTTACTGGAAACACATAATTAGGTTTGAAGCTGCTTGTAGAGAGGAGGGGGACTGGGGATCCAAACTCCAGATGTTGTGGGCAGCTTCTAGTGTTAATATCTGCTGTAATCTTCAGTGTGCCAGGTGCAGGAAATTCCTTCTGCCAAGGCTAGGCCCTATCAAATGAGATATTTGTAATTTCAGGTTGCTTCCGGAGTTTCCTGAGGGCAAACAATTAAGAGATTGTTGTTAAAAATATTTTTCTTCTCTGTAGGTTAAAGGTCATCATGGAAGCTGATGCTCTTGCTTCTGATAGAAGTACAGGAAGGGGGATGAGCAGACAAAATGGGATGTGTAGGATCCTGTTCAGAGTCTGGAGTGCAGTCTGCCTTTGGGAGACGTGACATTGTGATAAAAGCAGGTGGAAGGGGAATAAAATTAGTAAGTGTTCATGTGCTTTCACCAAGGCTATATGGGATTCCTGTGAAATCATCTGGACAGGGAATTGAAGCAGTGTTGGATTTGTTGGTGGGTTTTTTTTTTTTTTTTTAAGATCTGCTCTGTCCACATCAGGAGTTATCCCAGTGCAGTTGCAGGTCAGAGTGATGACAGCTTTGATCTGATGCTTTGGACCCATCTGATGCAGCTCACCTGCCTTGATCTGTGTGGCATTTTGGGCAGGGGCCCTTGGTGGGCACAGGGAGCTGGGGAAGAGGTTTGGAGTGGTTGGTGGGACCTTGCTTGGATCCTGCACTCGTCCCAGCACTCCCTGGCATCTCCTCACCTGCTGTTCTTGAGGAGGAGGGAAGGGACCATGAAAACTACCGAAATATGAGGTGACCTGTTTCTGGGAAGCTGTAATCAGAAATATTCCTGTTTTAAATTGAATTTAAAAGCCAGATTCGGTTACTGTACAGAGCAGTGAATAGATTTAAGTTCCAGGCCCATTCTGAGTTGCTGTTCTTTGAGAACTTGAGGAATATTTTCCATCTGATGCCTAATGAGCTCTGTCACACAGGGACCCTGCTTTCTCCTCATGTACCATTCTGAGTGTGTCTTGGAGTTCTGGTCTGAGTGGTGAAGGAAAAATAGGGTCTGAAGCATGTCTTTTCTTTAGAAAATTTATTTTATTGTTTTGGTGTTTGGTTTACAAATCACTGGTCAGTCAGTCCTTCTTCTGAAGGCTCTAATGGGAATGCTGAGAAATAACATTCTTGCTTGGAGTAGACCATTTTTATCACAGAGCAAAAAAAATACATGTTCCATAGAAGTATTTTTGTCTGGACAATAACTAGTGAAAATATTTCTTTTCCTTAATAAAGTCTCACGTCTTCTTTTCCTACAAAGTTCCTGATTTCCACACTCGCTCACTTCATTCTTGTTGCCCTTTTAAATGGGCACAGCATTGGTTATTCACAATTGACTTGGGAAAAGCAGGCAGTCAGAATTAATCAGAAGGTGTTTGGAAGGTGCACAGGGTAATTTCCCAAGCCTACTTCACTATTTCCCTGAGTGCTTTGGCTGACAGGGCCAGCAGCCAACATGACTTTGTTCTTGGGCCTGGCATGGAATATACGTTGGATGCAACATCCTGGATGATGAAAACCCAGCTTCTCCTGTGTTTGTCCTGTAATGCACAGCTCCTTACCCAGGTTTCCTGCAGTTTATCTTAAATTCACATTTCTTCCCGTGACTTGGTTTTTTTTTTGGTGTTTTTCATATAAAGACCAGAGAGTCCTTCTTGCTGTTTAAAAGGATCTGTGCTGACTTTCACTCTTCTTGCTGTTTTGAGGCTGTTTAAATATGTAGATGTATACAATAATATTTTTAAATAACCCTAAATGAGGAAAGGTGCTATTTTACAACTAATTTTGTTCCTGTTGAGGATGTCCAGGAGGACATACCCTTGGTTTGGGGAATACATGTAGGAATGACCCTGGTTTAACATTGTACTGATGGCATCACATCAGGGGTACAGGCAGAGTGAAGAGACATCTGTCACGCTCCAGTGTTAGTGAAAATCAGAGGGAGGAATAAAAACATCAGTCAAAAACTATGCATAGGCTTTTCTGACTTTATTATCAGTTATTTAGGTGGAAAAAAGACTAAATGTGATAATTCTGTTCTTTGTGCTGAAATTGAAAGGCCTTGGGAATGGCAGTGATTAAATTATGCCCCAGTATAATAGTGGCCTTTTGATTCTGAGCCCTCTGAAATGTGACTCCTGTCTGAAAGCCTAGTGTATAAAATCTATATGTGTTCTAATTTTTACCCAATTGCAGTGTTAGAAAACTCAGTTACAAATAAAGTCTGAACATGTTTTTTCCTAAAGTGTCAGGTTTTCAGGCTAAGTCTATGGTCTGAAATTCAAGCTGTGTCTTTTCTTATTAAATCACCAGTGAGTTAGTGGGGAAATCAATAGGACAAATACATTCATTCTTGCCTTATTATTTCTAAATTATGGACTGGCTTTATTTTTTTTTCTTTTCCTTTTAAGCAGCCATGAAATACTGTTGCTAGACTGAGTGGTGGAACTGAGGACATCATCAGGCAGTCTGCAGATTAAATGTATGCAGAGTGAGAGAACGGGGGAAATAAATATCGTTATGGTTTGTGGGGGAGTAGTATAAAATAAATCTTATTGTTGGTGAAACCACACTGTATGGTTAGAAAATACCCAAGAGTTTGTCTGCTGTAAGAGAATGCCAGTTTAAATTAAAGCTGTTTTTAATCCAGCCCTGTGATTTGTTTGGGTATTTGTAGCTGAAAGAGCTGACTCCAACATGCAGGGAGTGTGCTGGGCATCATTCTGGAGATACAAGAATATTGTGACATTAGCATTGTATTCATAGGGATGAATTTGGGATCACTAGGGAATAAATGTGTTCTCTACCCCAAGGTGCTTTCTCCTGTGATTTCCCCCTGGATGTGGCTCTGGTTTAATTCACGTGAGAAGAAACAGAAATA
The DNA here is from genome assembly GCA_013400315.1 of Bombycilla garrulus. NCBI lineage: Eukaryota > Metazoa > Chordata > Aves > Passeriformes > Bombycillidae > Bombycilla > Bombycilla garrulus. Next base: position 340,310 of record VXBU01016612.1, on the reverse strand, counting down.
TTTGCAGTGAAGGCATCACCTCCAGCATCGTCCAGCCTTCAAAAGGAACTTAGTTGTATTTTCCTGCCAAAACAACAAGTAGAAGTTTTGCATAATACCATCTGTGCTGATCAGTTCAGATTTTATTGTGGAATTCTGTGGTTTTAACTCCTTTCATGCTTCTGAATGTCCATGTGCTGGGGGTTTGAATGGGGCAGGTATGAAACTGATCTCACTGTGGCTTTTAGACCATTTTCTGTAACACCTGACACCACCCAGAGGGGAGAAATCTGTGGTCTGAAGTGAAGAATGTCTTCCATGACATATCTATATGAATATAAATCTATATCCTGGAGGTAGTCTCTGGGGGTATTGGTTGGGTTTGTGCTCACCCCTCACAGTGATCAGAGGGGTTTTATCTAAAGCTTGTGCCCCACTGCTAATCAGAGCACCCCTTACTCCTGGTGATGTTTAATTTGTTTTGTTTTTATTTGGTTTTTTTAGTTGTTGGTTTTTTTTTCCAAGCCTAAAGTATCTTCTACAACACCAATTGCTCAGTTTCTGTGAGGAAGTGAAATAATCAAATAGTCTTCTCCCCACCCTCCACAAAAACTGGGGAAATCCAGTTGAGCAATTAGGAGAAGAGAGGATCTTTAGATACACTGAATTTTTTAACTTTACAGAAGAAATAATCTCTGTAACTAAAGCCTTTGGAACTTAACTGAGTGGATACATGTGCTGCTTGAATAATTATGCATCACCTTAGGCTGAAGGACCTGATTGCATACAAGAGGTAAACGTAAATGGGGAGGAGGGAAGTTTACTTTCTACCTGGATTCTTAAATAAATAAGCATATTTTTTAGAATAAAACCTAATATCCTGTGAAATAGAAAGGCTCTGACAAGGCAGTGATGTTGGGTTCCTGTAATCATATAATGGCTTTTTGGCTTTTCAGTTCCTGAGCTGGCTGGGGGTTGTTTCCAGAAAATATAAATTCTTTACAAGTCCTGCTGTTCAATTCTGTTTATTTTGCCTTTTTATTCATAACTCTTTAAGTGGAAGATTTGTGTGCTTGGTGGGATACAACCTTTGAAGAGCAGATATTAATAATCTGAAAATAGGTGAAGTTTCTCTAAAGGGAGGCACCAGAGGGGATCATTTTAGATCAGGGTGAGGATATGAGTATTGCCTTGTTGCTATAAACTGGTCTTCCTTTTGGCTTTTTTACTCCTTAAAATAAAGTCTTTAACAAAAACTGCTCATGATTGAAACTGCCAAGAGTGTTTATGGTGTTTATTTGATGACAAAGCAATTCTAACACCAAATTAGGTGTTAAATAATTTTGGTATATGTTTTGCAATTTGTAAGGCCATATTTTTACATTATTTAAATTGTGTGTGTGTGGGGAAGCCCTCATTTACCTTTTCATCTGCCTCACAATTGACAGGAAGGGAAAATAGGAATGAACTTTTTCTCCTCCATCTCCTACTGCTGTCGATGAGCACAGACAGGAACCACCTTCCCCTGCCCTTCTAAGTTAATTTTGGATAAATCTTTTCTTGCCCTTTGCCAACCAAGTTGTAATTTGAAAGATGTGTTCCTTTCTGTTCCTTTTGTGTCTCAAACTGCTTATTTGGCTTTTTTGCTGTACTTTGTAACCTCACTTTGTTCCTTCTTTTTGACCAGCCAAAAACCACCTGTTCTATAAAAAGGGGCTGCTTGGGCCAACATTGTCTCCTTAAATTCTTTTTTAACAGTCTCTCTTGAACAGTCTGTCAAGGGATTCATGTTTTGACAACTGATGTGATTTTTCTCAACCTTTTCTTACACAAAACAATAGACTTCTTTTTTTTTTCTTTTATTCCTATTTAAAAGCCTTTAGTTGTCTTACCTACAGGTGTGACATAATAGCATAAATCTCTTTTTTTTGTGAGTAGACCCATCTGTTCCAAGAGTTCTTTTATATTTTAAAGGTTAGGCCATATTGATATAGTCATTAACAATATGAGGTTTTTTTATTGATGTAGTTTATGTAACCCACTTAGCAGAAATGGGGCTTTATGTCTTTGAAGAAGTTTAAGGTATTTCTTCCCCAGAAGAAGTGGCATCAGCATCACTCCACCCACAGCAGGGAATGTTGTGGATTGGCTGATTTGTTCTAGTGAACTTACAGTGAGTAGTCACAGTGATTCAAAAACCATTTATAGGGAGGAAAAATTAAGAGTAATAATGAACAAAGCAAACAGAGATGCTGATTTTTTAGAGATTTTTAACTAACTGAGTAAGCAGGTGTAGTTTTTTTTAACAGCCATGTGCAGCTTGTGATAGTTGCACTCTGCACATAAAGTACTGTGATGTCATAAACAATAATTCAATATTACTGAAGGATTAAATAATAGCAATGAAATCCTAAGTAGGGAATCCAGTAAACCCCTAACCCCCCTGGTTTTTAGAGTAATTATTTTAATTGAGGAGAGAGGATGGAAAATGCAAATCCAATACTTCATATTTTCTCCCCTAATATGGAAAACCTTCTTTAGTAGGTTTGAATGTTACTCTTGTGTAGGGTACAAGGTCACAAGTCTTTATAACAGGTTGGTCAATCAGACTTAAAGGGTTACATTTTAATCTGCTTAAGCTCATTAGAGAAACAACACCGTGTCACTGTAGTTAAGTTTGTCACAAGTTTCAGTGTAACCTCTCTTGCAGTCAGCAGTGGTGGATGTTACATCAGTTCAGACTTGTATTTATCAGAAAAGTGGGATTGTTCCAGATTTCAATTACTTAAAAGCTGTGTGTTTCTATTTTTTTAAAAAGAACTCAAGAATTTAATGAAGTTTTTAGTGTCACAGTCTTTCAGTGTAGGAGACCTATCCTTTGTTCCCAAGGCAGATGGATTTGGACACAGTAAAGTTCTTTTATTCCAGGAGATGTATACATTCACATTAATTCCCTGGATATTCACCTTTCCATCAGCATCAGAGCTTATATGTTAAAACAGAATATTTTTATGGATGTGAGATCTCTCACATGATCTTTATCAAAAGGTCACAAACTGAATAGCAACATTCAGCTGAAAGGCTTTTGTACTGTGATATAAAAATAAAAGCAACGCCACAATGCCAAAACACACTCTTGGCTGCTTTACTGAAATACGAAATGTTAGTGCTCTAATTCATAGGTTAAAAATCTTTATTTCAAGACAACTATAGGGCGAAGAAAAATGCTTTAAAATAGTAGTGGTCTTCTGCGGGCACTTGTTAGCCAGATTGCTTTCCCTTCACCTTTTTCACTTTGTTTTTCCAGCAATGATTAATTTTGCAAGTCATGTAAGCAAGAAGGGGTGTGAAAATAAAGATTTGGGAGTTTCTAATTTGTATATTGATTTACTTATTTTTTTTTTCCTTAATTGCAGCCTTATTTCTTTAAATATTTGCTAACCATGATACAGCTCCTGTACATGATGGAGATGGATTATCAAGCAACGTATGTTGAAGATAATTCTCCCTTTCTGGTAACAACATATGGAGCAGGATGAGGGCAATTCTGTCAGTAGAATTATTCAGTAAAAAGTGTTCTCCTGCTTCTCTCAGAGGAGTTTTGAGTTCTCAAGAAACACGTATGCTTTTTGTCCGGTAGAGCTGAGAACATGTCTGATTTCTGGAAGAGAAGGCAGTAGCTGTCTCTTGGTTTGAGAAGGAAAGGGTGATGAGCTTCCAGTGTTTGGGGAAGATACAAAAGGACATAAATTGGATTCAAATTTGCAGGAGAAATAAGCCTGGAAGAGCTGGTTTTGCTGTGAGCAAAATGGCTGCAAGACCGTGAAACCTCCCCAAGCAAATTTCTTCCTTTGTGTTGCAAAATTTACCACAGTTTTAACGTGTTGCTGAATTCAGTTTGCATTTGTGTAGCTTTGCTTGTTTTTATCTTCATCATTCTTTAATCTTTTTGCTTCTAATTTTCATACTTACTTCTGTATTTTCTGATTCTTAAGCAGTTACATATTTCTCTCCCCAGACTTCCTTCTTTCTTGTGTGTGTTGTTGAACTGGGTGTCACACACTGATGTAGATCTGAACGCTCCTGTTCCTTTTCCAGCATCTCTCCTTTCATCTTCTCTGCTTTTGTTTGGATCGTGAATATCATGTAATAAGGAGGGGGGATATTTACAAGTAATTACAAGCAGGGTATTATGTAGAGCTCTGGGTCAGTGGATCTGGCCTGCTGAATAATGAGATTGGATGGGGAGATCAAAACATTCCTGAGTCACTAAATTGGAATTGCCAGTTGCAACAGAAACTGAGGGAGCGAACTCCTGGGAGGTGCTGGGCTGGCTCAGTGCTGGCAGGGAGGATGCACTGGGGAAGGGTGGATATGAAGTAGCTGGCAAGGGTTTCTCATATACTCTGATTTTTTACAAGAAGCAGTTTCCTTGGGAATTTATTTTTGTCTTGTTTGGTTATTTTCAGCTGTAAATCAGACTGCCTGCTCTTAATGAAACTTGGTATCGGCATAGCTGTGAGACTGAAGGAAATATTGCTGCTTGCATCCAGATTAAGACAACACTTCACTGGATATTTTGAGTCTCTATATGGCTGGTTATTATATATATAAAGTGCTGTAAAAAATACTAACTTTTCTACTGATGGAGTTTTGATGAGTCCTGGGCCAGGATTTTGTGTTTAAACCTTCTATCCACACATCATTGTATGATATTATCATCATTATCTGCCCAATTCTGACCTTAGCAGGATAGCTCGTTTTTTCTAAGAACATTTGTCTCCAAATTACATTTGGACTTTGCTTTTTTCCTCCTGTTCTACTCATTTCCGTAAGTTGAACATGGTTTGACTCAACATACTTGGATGTGGGCTTGCTGTCTGGAACAGAATCAGTGGCACAATTAGAGGTGGTCTTCATCTGGGTAGGAAGCCTTAATTCTGGTTGCCAACGCCATTAACAATCTGCAGCATTTCTATAAATGCTTAAACAATGTTCTTGTTATGGATTACTTTTCAGTGAAGAAAGCTGTGGGCAGAGAACTGGGAGCTTCTATAGCTTCACAAAATAGGACATTTTTTCCTGGGGAATTAGCCCACCCTCTGGTATTGCACTGAGTGGGAAAGTTTAACTCCCTGACTTTCATTATTCAGGAAAAGTCCTTTGCTGGTTCCTATCAAAGGAACTAAACAGATCCATTAACAATAAGCTGATTATTGAGTTGTTGGTTGATTCATTCATACCCACTTAGGGATGTGTTGCTGGATCAAGCAGCTTCTTACAGATGGCACCAAGCAACTGCTGTGGGCAGCAGTGCCAGCAGCTTCCTGGGTGTATTCCCAACATCTCTGTTTGCCATGCTGGAACCTTCCAGCCCATGAAAGGCCTAATTATTAATTCAATGAGGAGTTTATTTCTCAAGTGCATTCAGAGCTTGTTCTCTGAAAGCTGTTGAAAGGGTTTGTATGACAATTAAGCCATGACTTGCCAGGTAAAAGCTGCTCTGAAGTTCCTCTCATGAGGTTTATTGTTCAGTCATCTAATGCATGAGTGACTTTGTGATTGGTAATGCGGTTAGATGTGTCCTGCACCTGCTTAATCAGAAGGGTATTTTAATCTGTTGCAGTGATTTTCCCTGATCTTTTCCACAGCACCATGTAGCACTCCCTAGGCTGCTCTTGCCCCTTTGCTCTGATATTTCCATGTGATGGCTGATCTGGAGCCTTGACTGCTGAAAGACCAAGTGTGTGCTGCTGGGTCACCTCATTTCCTTGTCCACCAAAACGAGACTGGTTCTTTCCTTTGGGTGATCGTCAGGATGAGGGAATGTGAACTGGATGACACCGTGGTTTTCTTGATGGAAATGTGTCCTGGCAAGAGGAGCTGGTGTTGCTCCCTAGAGCAAGCTGTGCCTGCTGCTCCCGTGCCAGAGCTTGGGGTCTGCTGTGTTGGCTAAGCTGCTTTACAGTCTCTAACAGCACAAACAGATTACCAGGACTTGAAAAACACGCTTCTCGTGTTCTCGGTACATATATTCACAAAGGCCTGAGTTGAAAAAGTCCAAAGTCTTAAACAGATAATGGTTATTAGAGTTTCCCTGCAACTGGGTGGGTGTGACTTTCCCATGATAAAAGTTGGGGAAAAGAAACTGAAGCTCTGGTTCAAACCATAAAGGCCTTGACTCTATGTTATTCAATATTTGTCATTTGTTTTGACAGTTTATCAATTCTAAAGACAAGTATTTACATTGTGGGGACTTACTTTGTACGTGTGATACAAATGTTTATAAAACACTTCTGTGCTTTTACTGTCCAATAATATGATAATAATTTATCAATGAATCTTCAGCTTCAGAACTGGTGAATAACTAATTTGCTTTTGTTTTGTCTTTAGGAGAATCAGTTTTAGAAGTGTGTGAAGGTTGTTATCACTTACCTTAGAATATTCGAAATAGACACCAGGTAAGTTCTGGATTTTTTTTTTTTTTATTTCTTGTAGATTCCCATTTAAATGCAAATTATTGCTGAGGAAGCAGTTTCCTGTAAAAATCTCTTACTATCTCGGGAAGCCAAGGCTAAACCACCTCGTATTTTTTGTGATAACACAATCTTGTGTGTGCTTCTCTCATCTCCCCTTTAAAAATGTTTTTTTTTTTTTCTCCCTTGGAAAATACCAGATTGTGAGGACAACTCTAAGGGACTCTGAGACAGATGGACAGGATGTGGAGGCCAGTGGTGCTTTTTCCTTTCTGTGACAAATCAATATTTACTGAAGTTCTTTCAGGCTTGGTGTTTTTATGTAGACTTTTACTGATAAATACTGGTTGGGATAGAATAATTCAGTTTTAGATTAACACCTGTAGTTAATTTTCTGCATTAGAAATCTTTGCAAAGCTGGAATCTTAGCTTTTACCAACATTATATTTTACCACTTAGCAGCAATGCTTTGTGGAGTCCAAATCTTTCCTAAAAATACTCAAGTGCTTCCTAAAGTTGTATAATAAAGTATCAACTAGACATTATTTTTGTAAGAGCTGGCAAAACATCATTTCCAAGCTGGACTCTTTAATTATCTTTTAATATGCTCTTAAAACTGTAATTGTAGAGGGTTTGACAGCATTCCTGATAGTTTGTGCAGGCAGAACTATAAAACTGACAGACATGAGCTGGGACAGCAGAAACCTCCTCCTGTCCAGCACTTCTCTGAGCCTGTCTGTCCTTCCTTCTGGTTCTTATTGTCCCTTTTGGGGATTCCTCTATTCTCTGTGTTACTGGTGATGTTTTGGAAGACTGGGAGGATGTTGTGTGCTGGTTTTAACCAAACTCCTTTGCAAACAATATCCGTTAAGGTCAATAACCTCCCATTATCCTGTGTCTGGGGGTATCATTCACTGTGTCAGGAGGAGGTGGATTTTCTCCTTTACAGTGGGATTTCACTTTCTGGAACAGTTGTTTCCAACCAGATTCCACACGCTCTGTGTAGACAGTTCACTGGAATGCTGTGGACAGCGCCTCTCTACAGGTCTGTGTGTTGGCACATGCATTCAGGGAGTGATTTTAGTTTTTATTTTTTTTAATTTTTAGGAACTTAAACTGATGACTATACAGGCATTGAGAAAATTAGTGTTCTGGGGATTGTGCCCAGCATCCTGCTGTAGTAATATCTTTAGAGCTAACCTTTGGTGTCCTGTGCCCCTTTTGATTTTGATCAGTGGAGCTGAAGAGCCACAACTCCTTCCTGGAGCAGTCTTTCCTCCAGCAAGGAAATTCAAGGGACAGCAGTGCCTGTGACTTACACAGGGGGAGATGGGAAAAGTGATAGTTGAGGATTACAGTTTGCAGAGGTTTGATTAAATACTCAGCGCTTCAGCCCTGGGGGGAGATGAGAAGTACAGCTGTTAATGTGATTGCAGGGGCTCATGACAGTGACAGATTGTGGGTGTTGTCCATGGAATTAGCCTTCCATCCCTTATTTCAAGGTAAATTCCTAGACTCAGCAGTGGTGGTTCAGTGCTGTCCCAAGCACCTGCTGTCTGTGTGAGCAGTGTCAGTACCTCCACCCTCCATTCTGCCACTCAGCTCAGCACGTTTTCTTAGAAAAATTTATCCCCTCACTCCCAGCTTCCTGTGAAGCTCTTTGCAACATCTTGCAGCAGATCAGATGGAGTTTAATTCCTCTTTCCCTGCTTCTGGCCACCAGATCTGCTGTCACCCTTTTCAGTGTAGTCATTCTTTGGGATGTTCTGTGAGTATTTAATTCCCTAAACTGGCAGAGAGCTATTGATTTTTTCCCTTGGCTGTAATAGCACTTTTCCATTCTAATGAGTTAAATACAACTTCCAAAAGGGTCAGCAGACCTGACAGAAACTAAGCTATCACCGGTTTCATGAAACTTGATGGGATTTTTTGGGGAAGCTGAAAAGCAAATTAGTGTTTCTAAGGTTGAATTTTCCGTGGATGTATTTAGAACATTAAGGCTGACTTCCATAAATAACCTGCCAGGTTTAATCTGAGTCTTTTCAGTGAGGTGCTGCTGAGAGCAGTTGCCTGTTGTGGTAGAGCTGACTGAGGCAGGATATTGTGGTACTCAGATGGTTAAACGCTCTGCTGGTTAATCCAGGAGATTACCTTTCTCCAGAGCCTTCCCAGAGAAACCTCTTCAGGGCATCCTGCTTGGTTAGAAAAGGGAGCAGATGGCTTGGTGCTGCTGAACACAACAGTTTTTAAAAATACAGGGCAGCTTTCAGGATTGTGAATTGGAGCCACGTGTGAAAACAGCAGGAGAAATGATACCCGAGTTTAGGAAACTCAGAACTTAAATAACTTGCACCGTTACTGTCTGTTTCATATTTAAAAAGCCAAAGGTTGCATTCCTACTAATAATACTCTTCTGTTCCCTTAAGTAAAAAGCTTCCCAGATGAATTCCCATCACTGCCTTGTCCTCCACTCTTCTGCCAAGGCCAGTGTGTCCATTTCACACCAGTTTGGAGAAATAAATGCTAACACTCCATTACAGCAGGCTGTGGATCCCCAGCACTGTTCAGATGGAAGCAATTAAGGAGGCAGCAGTGTGGAATTGTATCCCTGTGCCTGCAGACTGATAGATACTGTCTGGGTCACACTGAATTCATTTTTATTAAACAAATTGGCCCTAATTGAACAGTGCAGATTTTGTTAAGCAGAACATGGTGTATGGCTGTGATCTGCAGCATCTGTCACCAGGGCCACGTTGGATTGATGTTACAGGAAGCTTGTTATGCTTTAATAGAGCTGCAGCTTTTAGCAAAGATGTCCATAATGCCCTGGAAGCTCCTGTTTGAAGCAGAATCTTCTTCAAAAGGGCTAAATCAACACGTAAAATTCTAATCAGGATGCTTTCTTTTTTCCCCTCCTGACTTCTCAGATCCCTGTCCAAGAGCAGTAGTGACAGACACTCCTTGGCAGGGAGCTGCTGGCAGGGACTGGCGTGCTGGAGCTGCAGGGAGGTTCCTAGGAGGGTGGGAGGAAGTGATGATGGGCACAGAGCAGGAGGAGCTGAGCAGGGAGCCTGGGAAGCAGCGGGAGCAGGCTGGTGTGATTAGGTAGATTATCAGAGACACGTCAGGATCATCAGTCTTTGACCTCAGTCCCGGGCAGAGCGGGCTGGGAGGCTGCCTTTGGGAAAGGCTGGCCCAGAGGGCTGTGTCTTCTGTGTGCCTGGGTGAAGAGTTTCTTTCCTGAAATATGGTTTTCCTTTCCCTGAATCAGATTATGCCCAGCTGAGTGAGTTGTTTGTGTTGTGTCTTGCAGCACTCAGTAATTTCCCTCACATACAGAAAGCTTTTGGTACTGTACAGTGTCCTTGAAAAGAAAATATTTTCTCTCCCTACCCACACATTCACCTTCCAGATTTGTGGTGTAGTTTGAATTTTTAGCCAGAGATTTAGAGTTTAGACTATTTATCAGTAACAATTTATAGCTTCCTATAGGAAGCTTTAAATTAAACTGGGTAGAATTGCCAAAGGCTTTTTGTGGGAGGTTTGGTTGAGCTGGTGTATTCCAGTTAAAACAACTGGACCTGGTGCACGGTGTGAAATGAATGTAAAGTCACAGAGGCCAAGTGAGGCAGAGAATCAACAGCAGGGTCTGAACTGGACGAGACAGTGGTGACGTGTCTGTCCACATCCTTGTCACTTGGTGGCCCTTGTGTGGGTGTGACAATTGCCGTGTGTTGGGAGAAGCAGAGGTGTGGTCACAGCTCCTCCCAGGCCGTGCCGGGGGTGAGGGCTGAGGGCGTTGCTTTCAGCCAGCCTTGTGAAAGCTGAGGTTATTAATTTCTTATATAAGACATAGGGTTAAATTAGAAAAGTCTGGTGCTTTAAATGCCTTTTTCAAAGGCTGTATAATCTGGTGTGGGCTAATTGTAATGACATAATCCAAAAATAGCCAATAGTCTTTTCTTGGATGCTCATCCTGGCTGCAGTTCTGCAGCTAAAGTACAGCAAAGCTGATCTCCTCAGGATGGGAGGGGCTGAACCAGATCTGCTCCTGGCATGGCACAGGGGACACCTCTGGGGTCTGCCACACTTGGATGTGGAGCAGGAGGTTAATCCATGTTCAAATAGCATGATTTTAATTAGAATGCATGTTAAATGTTGGATCTGCAACTTTAAATTATGAGAGAGGGGATCTCCTCTGTGGGCAGACATTCCCTCTTTCCTTGTGGAATGCACGGGTTTGGTCACACTGGATTTGGATTCTGTTTGACCTGGTGTTGGTGATGAGATGGGGGACTGGGATTTGGGAGTTGTGGGGAAGGCTGTTTTTTGAGGGGTTTGTTTAAATGTAATTTCTGAAATAGAAAATACAAATAAAGTCAGTTAATCCTATGCCAATGTGGTGCAAAAAGGCAGCCTCAACTTAACAGCAACTTCTCTGTTGCTGTGTTGTTTTTAGAGATAATATCACGAATAAATTATCTTAATATTAAGACTAAGAAAGGAGGTGAAGTGACTTGAGAGATGTTATGCAGTACACACCTCAGCTCTCGATTTGGGGTTTTTGGAAAGAAGAGTTGAGTGTATACAATGGGGATTCAGGGTGGCTGATGTTGTGCAAACGATGTTATAGTTGTTTTCACTGATAATTCACTGCATTTTATAACTTTTCACCTTCCACGTGTGTAAAGAACCTTTTCAAAGCACATTTTATAAGAGCTGAATCTTGACATGTAGACTCAGTTTTTGAGGAGGATTTGCTTAAAGAAGTCTGTTTTTTCCTTTGCTGAAGCATTTCTTAATCTTTATTTTTTTGCAGGAGCCGGTTCTCTCCTCAGGTTAGCTCAAGATGGCAGACCAGAGGCAACGCTCGCTCTCTACCTCTGGGGAGTCCTTATACCACGTGCTGGGGCTGGACAAAAACGCCACTTCAGATGATATCAAAAAGTCTTACAGGTAAAGAGTTTTACACCTGTCCCAGTAGCACGAATGGCTTTAATTCAGTGTTCAGCAAATGGTCTGTTTATATAGAAGCCTCAATTGGTTGATTTAGATCTTTTGCAAGTAAAATATGTGAGAAAAGCAGGTGAAAATGTGGTTGCTTCTTGTAAACATGGTGTGAAAACATCCCTAGGCCTTAAATTTTTCCATCTTCTATCTAGTAAGTTAAATTCTCAAAATGCACAGTGTCATTCTGAAAGGTCCTTGCCTAAATTTGAGCAGAATTTTAAGACTGTGATCAGAGTTAAACTCTTCTGTTATGTAGCCTTGTGTCTGTCTTAGGAATACCACAGATGCACAGAACTGCCCTGCTGTCCATCATTTCCACTCCTGGCACAGGGAAATACAGACTAAAGATACCAATAAGGATGAAAACAGAGAAGCAATGATTACTTTTTCCTGGAATTCTGTTCAAAATCTCTTGTTCTTTGTGGAGTTATTAGTTTAAAAGACTTTTTTGTTCTTTCTCTCTTTCCTTAAGAGTTGGACACGTGAAATGGCTTCATACTAACCAAATAAAAGAGTCTTGTAACATCTTCTTTTCCACATTCCCCATTAATCTGCTTAAAGGCAGTTGCTGCTGTGAGCAGTGGCAATGTGTTTGGATTACACTAGGGGTCAGCATCATCTTTCCATGAGGATACTCATTGTCAAAATTATTTTCCTGTAGTCTTTCGTTTTTACCAAAGCTTTTTCCCTTCCAAAGTTACATACTGATGGCAACCACGTGGTGAAGTCCAGGAATAAACCAGGTCCATGGATTTTCAAAAATTAGCTTTATCTTCCTAAAAGCTTTAAGTGGAACTTTGAAGTTTATCTTAATGCCAGTGGAAAATAATTTTGCTTTCCTGGGGGAAATACTGTGAGTTTTTCCTTTGGAGGAACAATCTCATGAGATCCTGGGGTGAAATGTAGCTGCTTCACACTTAACTGAACCTTCAGCTCATCTTGTTTCCTCTGCTGCTCCTTTATCATGTTCAATCTGAACATCCTTTGCTGGCCTGGGGGCTGTGGGGTTTGTGTACGTGTAGGAAACGGGAAATAAAAATATTTAATTATTGCAGCCTGACTAAGCCCTTTCCAGGTTTATAAAAGTTCCCTGTGATTATTTCAGCCCTCACTGAGGGGCACAAGTGGCAGCTGTGGACATGTTCTGCTGGAGCAGCATCATGCACAGCAAAGTGTCCCAAGGGCACAGTCGGGCTGGTTTCTAAATGCTCTGAGATACTTGCAGGCACATCCAAGTGCTTGCACACATCTTCGTTTTATGTTTGTCTAAACATTTCCCCGCTGCAAAGCTGACATGTAATTGTCTGCAGACTCCTCCTGTCTTGCTCATATACGTGACTTTGTGGTCATTTTCTGTAGGAGGACAAGTACCTTTTGTGGTGGAGAGCTGCCAGCATGTGGCTCCGTGTCATTTTTCTACTTGGGAGCACGTATTTTCTCTTTATAAGGAGGTGTTTAGCCAGTTATTTCTACTGATGTCTGTAAATAGCCTGGGCCATGTGAGAACTAGCACATTTATCAATGCTTTATCTGATTTCTTTTTGTTAGTTGTAAGAGATCTGGCCTGATTAGGGGAGGAACGTTGTGATTTCCTGATATCTCGAAACTCAGAAGTGTTTTCTATTCTAGCAAAGCTTGAACTGAAAAGTACTTTGTTCCTGCACAGGAATTGGTGAATTAACCACAAGTGATCGTCTGTTCTATTTTTGTGTTCAGACACTGCAGAAGCAGCAGTTCAGACACTCTTCAAGCAGCTGTGGCAACTTGCTTTTATTTACTCTTTGGTGCTATACCTTAGACTTGTGGTGTGTCTTACTGGTGGAAATTGCTGGAGCTGAGGATAAAAAAAACCCAAACCTATTTTTATTCAGCATCTCTTATTTTTTTCCATGGGATTTCTGAGGGTCAGATCCAACAGCCTGAAGTCAATCCTGTGAACTAAGCTAAAGACTGCTGTAGCCTTTTATTATCATCTAAGGAAGAATCATCAGGGAAGTTGAATCACAGATGAAGGAAAACAGTTGGAAAACTTGAAAGTCTCCCTCGAGTGGCCGGCTACGGAATTAGAAAAAAAAAATAAAAATCAAAAAACAGGAACCCAAACCCCAGGTTTTTATTCTCTTTTTACTTTCTGCAGGAAACTGGCATTGAAATATCATCCTGATAAAAACCCTGATAACCCAGAGGCAGCAGAAAAATTTAAAGAGATCAATAATGCCCACGCAATATTGACCGATGCCACAAAGCGGAACATTTACGATAAGTATGGGTCTCTGGGGCTCTATGTAGCAGAGCAGTTTGGTGAAGAAAATGTGAACACATACTTCGTGCTGTCCAGCTGGTGGGCAAAGGTAAATAAAAGGGCACAGGAGTTATTCTGGATTGGTATTGGAAACTCTTAGAGAGCTCCATTTGATAACTGTTCTTGGTTTTACCTTTGGAAATTGCTGAATTTCTGACACCAGGTTAATGAACCTTCTCTTACTGTGTTATGATCTTGAGTTCAGTGTTTTTCTAGAACTTCCAGTGATGCAAGTCTAATACGCAAGACTTAGGTTGCTGATTGAAGCTTGGACTCTTCTAGTGGATTTAGAAGAGATGAAAATTTGGGGGGTATTTTCCAGAATGAGTCCTGACTGTGAACTTGGACTCACAGAAAATCTCTTTGCATTTCATTGCCTGGGTCCATTTTTCTACCCTTCGGAGCATTGCCTCCATCTCTTGATTCCCCTAAGGAAGACAATAACTGTATCACCCTGCTGGTTTGCTATCTGTAAAATTATTTCTTTCCAACAATTGCACAGTGACCTGTAGGAAGACTTTAACTGAGCCCATTGTCACTGTGATAAGCACCTGGCAGATCTGGCTTGCATGAAGCTGCCGTGCTGGGAGCATCAATCCTCAGCCATGCCCGCAGCCTTGGGCTGCTCCAAGTCCCTGCCATAGGTACATCGTGGCCTGTGCATCAGCTGGTACAGCTCAGTCTTTTCCAGGGTTATTTATGCAAGTTACAGCCTGTCCTGAACTGTGGTAGCCCTGGATTGTAGTACTGATGTGCTTATTAGACCTGTACCTTCTTCCAGATGCAGCAAAATAGTCCACTTAAGTTAAATTGTAGAAATTACTCCAGCAAACCAGGCTGGCATATTCACCTCAGTGTAAAATGTGGAGAACCATAGCCACTTTTGCATATAATTTGAAGTATTTCTCAGTGATGAAGTACAAAGCTGTGGCTGCGAAGCTCTGTCTCTGCACTGTCTGATTCTGTATCCGAGTCTCACAAGCTCTGTGGCCATGGCACAGTAGACACAGGTTATGACTATTGTGTGTTTTCTGTCCTCTGCAGGCCTTGTTTGTGTTCTGTGGGCTCATCACAGGCTGCTACTGCTGCTGCTGTCTGTGCTGCTGCTGTAATTGTTGCTGTGGGAAGTGTAAACCCAAACCTCCTGAAGGCGAAGAGCAGGAATTCTACGTCTCTCCAGAGGACTTGGAGGCACAGTTGCAGTCAGATGAAAGGGGTAGGTGAAAACGCTGTGAACTCTCTAGGATGAACATCAATCCCTGCTGGAATGCTCAATGAGCTGGTTGAGGAGAAATCAGGTTCTGGGGTGGGGATGATGAGCAGGGAATGTTTGTGCCATGAGTTGGTGATGCTGACACCAGAAATAAAGTTGCTAAAAGCACCTGGAGGGTCTTCATTGAACCTGGTGGGATCAGCTTCAGAGTGGTCAGTGACCACCAATCATTTAAAATATTGTAGAGCCTTGTGTGTGCTCTGATGACATTTTTAATGGGCACTGATAAATGCTGGGTGAGGATCAGCTGCTTTTACAGGAAGAAGGAAATCTAATAAACATTCCACATGTAGAGTTGAGGTGAATGCTGTTGTGTGCACACTGAAAATCAGGGAATTCATATCGTGTTCTTACAGGAGTGTAAAATGGTGTTACCAGAGGGTCGTAGGGAGATGTGACTTGTGCTTACCAAAACATACAGTGCTGTGTTTGTTCCTTGGTGTGCTAAGCCTTTTGTCTTCACTTTTCAGAGGCCTCAGACGCACCTATTGTGATCCAGCCAGCATCAGCCACAGAGACAACCCAGCTCACAGCTGACTCTCACCCCAGCTACCACACTGATGGATTTAATTAAGTTAAGAAAACAATGTCGTTAGAATGGATTAAAAAAAAAAATACATGGCCAACTCAACACTAGAATCATGAACATTAGAAGTAGAGAACGGGGAGGGGGAATAATTCTGCCACAGTAAGAAGGCAGCTTTCCAACCTGCCGAAAATATTTTGTAATCCCTTCAGCCTTTTGTCACCTTTCAGTGTCGTATCTCGAGGATACGTGAAGTGCTGTAGCATGCAGTATTTAAAGCAGTTTACCTACGGTCTTATTTGTTTCCTTTCTTTTGTTTTCTCTCCTGTTTTGTTTTGGGTTGATTTTTTTTAAATAGCATGTATGGAGTTATGTTAAATGTCTGTGGTGTAACGTATTGAGTTGTCACAATATCAGTGCGATGGAGACATTCTGCATTTTTAGCAGCAGTACTGGCTTAAAAATGAGATTTAAAAAGTGTCACAGAAGCCACTGTTCTTCTGTACAGCTGAGCTGTCAAAGACCTTTAGAAGTTGAGGATTTTCATTTGAGTGCAACAAACCAATTCTTTCATTCCTCCTTCTATTCCTGCGTTATTATCTAAGCAAGTTTACAAAGCCAAGAACCAAAAAATGCCAGTCCTGCAGAGCTGGAGTCCTCTCTAATGCTGGTTTTCAGCTGAAATAAATCTACCTTACAAAATAAAAAGGGAGAGTTGCCAATCTTTGAACAGTAAATTGAACAGCTCGTTGTGTATGAGGCGATCTCCAGTGACAATGGAACCAAAACCAACTGGGAATGGGCTCCTGTGGTGGTGGCAGTGGGATTTTAACTCCAAGCACAATTCTGTTTTGATTTGAGTTCAGTTGTTTTCCTGTAACGCTAAAGACCAAATAGTGCAGCTTTGTTTCTGAATGCATGAGAATCTTAAAGTGAAACTGGTTAACTGGCTCTCACTGAGCAAATGAGTAAAATGCAGACAGTAGGCAACAGCAGAAATGTTTAAAAACATTTGGTGTTTAAAAATTTGTTCCAATACTTTGAGACTTTAACAGGCAAATGGGGTACTACATGTCTTTTTTTAAAGCTTTTATAATACACTAACCCTTTAATTTTCTCATGAACATTTTTGTGGAATACTTAAATGGATTTTTAAGAACAAACCACCTTTCTTTGTGTTCATATTGTATAATTTGCACATCGTCTTGCATTTAGATTTGTTTATACCAGTGTTTCTGTTTTCCTCGGAACAACTATGTGGAAATCACTGGAAGGTTTCCTGTACTATTTTTGAAACCAAATCAAGTCCGAATTCTGTTCTAGAAACTGTTTTACTGAGGTTCAACTGTTAAAAAGGCATTTTAGGCAGCTGCTGAATTGCTGGTGTGTTTGTGGCCAATAGTCCTGCTTTAGGTGATCCAGAGTCAGATCTAGAACAGCTCCAGAGAGCCCACACATGGCACTTTCAGTGGGTAATTATGGCCTCGTTAATTTTGATCATTAACAGTTTTATATCACAATGCCTCTATTATCCCTTGTACCCCATCTCCGTGTTCTGTGTTTCCCCTCTTGCTGTGGAGGGGCTGTTGGCGCCTTCCCCCCGTGTCTGCCGCTCCCTCACCAGCCCCAGGTGGAGCTTTGGAGCAGGGCAAGGATCCACTGGTCTGCACAAAGACCACCAGGAAAGGGCAGGCACCCACAGAACTATTCTGAATGTGTTTTCCTGCTGTCTTTGCATGAGCAACTTGAAATCTGCCATGAAACCATGTTAAACGTGCTGGGTGGGAGAACATGTTCTCCCCACGCGCTCAGTGAGGAGTGTTTGCACACCCAGACTTTGCTGTGGCTGTTGGTACAAGCACATATTTGCCTGCATGGGAGCTTGCTGCAGATCAGCATGATTTTAGTACCACATCCAGCCCCCAAAACTCCCCAAAAAATCTGTTACTTTTAATTAATGGCTCAATTTCAGCAGCACACTCCTTAAGTCATTTCTTCTTTGCCCATCCTCTTTACAGACCTGAAATGTGATGGTTTAGTGCAAGATCCTTTTAACTTTTCCTGACTTGGATAACCCTTGAGGACATTTGTGTATGATTTGGCTTGAGGTCCTTACTTAATGTCTTTCTTTGACCCTTTGGAACAAAAAGCCATTTTTAGGCTTAAACCAAATATAATTTTGTCTGTCCCTGTAGATCTTGCGTGAAGCCTGTTCTTGGTGTAGAATTGCACTCTGGAATATGGTGGGGCATGTTCAGGCTTTGTCCTCTCCACATTCACTGGGTTAAAATTGCCTGTATCTGCAAATTGTGTTCTTGGTTGGAAAAAAAGAAAAAATGGAATTAATTGGGATATTTTGGCTTTGTAAATGAGAGTGGCTGATCAGAGCAAGTCAGTGAATGAGGGAGGGGCTGTTCCCTGGGAGCTGCTCCATTCCCTGTCGCTGTGTTCATCTCAGTGGATAACATGGAGATGGCTGCTGGGTGTTGCTCTGCTGCAGAGCAGCTTTGCCCCCAGTGCTGGGGGCTGGTTGTCACTGTTCATTTGGAATAATACTCTGATTTCTTTACCTCTCTGGGCTGTTTCCACAGAAGTAGAGAGGCTGGTGGGAAGTTGTGGCTCCAGGGAGGTGTTTGACACACCTGGAGTCACTCCACAGGCTCCCAACAAGGAACTGAAGTGTGGGCAGCACATGAGGCCCAGAGGCAGAACAGTTACCTGTGGGGAAAGATGACATCCAGGATAAGTTTGCAGTTTTAGTTCTTTGCTTAGCAAGGGATGAGTTTGGAGAGAGACTGCTTTCCTGTTGGTTCTGTCTGTGGGTGGTGTGTGAACAGGAAATTACTGTGTTAGTGCCAGAGTGATGTTAGATGCTCCAAGGGAAACCGTTCCGAGATCTCAGTTACAGAGAATGATGGGAAAACATCATTCTAGAGGAATATTCATGTTTTCTGAAGCTGTTTCAAGTTTGCCCATGTTACTGCCTAATCTCTGAGTTTAGGATCACTGTGTATTAGTGAAGTTCTTGAACTATGTAAGGAAGTGATTTAAACATTCCTTCTTTAAAGCCAAAACCGTGTCATGGCACAGAAGAACATTAATGCCCATTTTTTCCCTCTTGGAGGGAAGGTACAGCAGAGCCCTGGGCTCTAACACGAGTTGCACTTCATAATGGCCAAGTAGAATCCTAGTAAATGCAAAGTTCTAATGGGAATAATGGTTTAAATCTGGCAGAGAAGCTCAGACAGGAATTCTGAGCTCGGGCGAGGGGAGCTGCAGCATCCCAGCACTGCAGCCTGACCTGGCTTAGTGCAGAATGTTTGCCTCCAAAATCGAACCTGAGCACTGTCCATCTCTGTCCAGCGTGTTGCCAGAATTAAAACTTGAGCTTGGATTTTATTTATTTATTTGTTTCTTTAAAGTTGTATCATTTGTACAGGTTGGAGGCCTGAGCCCTCCGTTCCAGTCATTCGGCCGCCTCCATCCAGCTCCTCCAACCTCTCCAGCACTGATTTCCTTAGCACTTGTAGCTCCACTGGGGTGAGCCCCATCTGGAGAGCTGGTGTTCAGGATTCTGATTTATCCCGTGTTGCATGGAGAGCCGTTCCCAGCTTAGGGGAGGAGGAAAGCTGCTGCTGAGAGTGCTCAGGTGCTGGCTGTACCTCCTGGTGCATGGAGCTGCTGGAAAAGGAGGTGCTGGATCTGTCCTGCCCATCCTCCCTAGGGATGGGAACATCCTACACGCACTGTACTGAAGGGGCATTGCTCCCCTTTAATGCCAGTCTCATTTTGTTAGTGATTTTTGTAGGAAATTCTTAAATATTTATCTGTATATAAATTCATGTAAGACCTTAGTGGTGCCGGTTTTTGCTGGTCCCACGCAGTGACGTTTTAGATTCATGTTCCCTTTTTAGTCTTCTTTTTAGATTAGTAATCTTTTAAAACTGCTTTAGATATTAGCACTCCTAGTGTTCTTAAAGTGGGATCCTCTTGGAGGTTTGGAGGGGCAGAAGTGAGGAGGAGGGCTTGGGCATGGCACAGAAACACCCAGTCCTGCAGCAGGGCTGCGGTCGGGGGAGTGCAGCTCTCCAAACCCTTCCTGTCAGCCTACAAACACCTCACCCAGGTGTAGCCAGGGCAGGAGCCTGACAGAAAAACTATTCCTGTCCCATCTGTGAGGCGGTTGAGTGGTGTGGGGGGACACTCTGAGGGGCTGTCCCAGAGCGTTTGTACCACGCACGCTCCTTGGGAGAGGCACCTGCTTCTCTCATCTCCTGTGTGCCCTTCCTCTGGTGCCCGTTGGTCTTTTTGCCAGTTCTGGATAATATAGGAAATTTATGTTGCAGGTTTTTTGTACCCAGTGTGCCTGTGTCTTGGCATCACGTTTAACAGGTCACTCTGGCGGGGTGGTCAGGGCAGTTTGCAGCCCCCACCTCGTGTCAGTAATTCCAAATGGTGTTGAAATGCATTAATTTTGGAGCACTGAACCGTAACCCCCCCAGTTATAGTTTGTAGTGTCAGGTCGATATAAACTTCACATGCTTCAGCATCTGGTGCTGCTTCTCTGTATTCTAGTGGAGATCATCTAGTTCGTAGTGTCTCATTGCACCAACAGCTGCTTAAAATCTCCCGAAAGAATCATAGCCAGTGGCTCGCCAGGTGGCAGGAAATTTGTCAGTGTTCAGCTCCCACAAGATCCATGGTCCCCTCCACGAGCTGCCTTTGGAGGCTTTCTGGGACTGTCTGGGACTCAGCAAGACTGCAATTCCCGTGTTCTTCCAGGAAGACACTTCCTTTACAAGGAGAAGCAACGGGAGGGAAGCTGGCTGTCTGATGTTTGCACAAGCCAAATGCCAGAAATCTGGAAGATGAACTTTCATTATGCCGATGTTACATGCACAGTTCATTTTGATGTTAAAAGAATAGATGCTGGGAATTTCTGGTGGGTAACTATATATATGTATGTATATGTATATGTATAGAGGAAGCTCTTATATAAACTGGCTGTTCATTCCCGAGTGCCGTTGTCTTCTCTGCTCCCTCTCCCAGCCCTGGGGGTGTTCTCTTGCAGTCTGTGAGCGGCTGCTTGTCCAGCTATTCCAAAAATTTACCAATCTACTTGAATTCCATGAGCTGCCCCTTGTCCCGGCTCCTCTGGCAGGAACGGGGCTCTGCCTGCTCCAGCTTTCCTTAGGAGGGGAGAAGGGACACCTGGCAGAGGGCACAGGGGCAGCTCTGGAGTGACTGGAACTTGTGCAGCTGGCACGTGGGGTGTTTAGATGTGGTTAATAACACATGGATTTGGGTTTTTTCCCTCGTTTTCACCACATTGGACCCCCCGGAGCAGGGCTGGGTGAGCTCACAGAGCAAGGTCCACCCCGTGCTGAGGGCGTGGGCTGCAGCATCACGTGTGTGTATGTATGTATATATGCACATATGTATATATTTATACAACAGGTGTGCACCTTGGGTTTTTCTTTGGTGGTAAAAACGTGAGATTTGGCTCCAAGTAGTGCTCTGAACTCAGCCAGACAGGGCGAAGGTGTGAGTTTTGTGTGGCCACAATTGTGCTTTTTTGCTCTCAGCTGCAGGAAAACCCAAACCTGACCTGTGGGGTTGAGGGACTGGTGAGGACATGGTGAAGGAGCCTGTTGTATAAATAAATGTGTCCTGGGAGTGGGAGAAGCAGCTCCCGCTCCCCACACCCTGCTCGGGCAGCTCCCACACGAGCAGCATGGCGTTTGCACGGCCGGGCGCTGTCCATAAGGACTTGGAGTTACTGAAATTCCTACACCTGAGGCTGGCACTGATCCATGTGAAGGCACAAGGGCTGTGGCTGATGCGCGTGTGAGTCCCACCGTGTCCCCTCCAGCCATGCTGGATAGAGTCACCACCACCCTCCTCCTCCTCAGGCTGTTCCTGCCACACACCAGGGGTTCCTGCTTCACCACAGAAATGGGGGAAAATTGGGGAGATTTTTACTGCTGACACCGCTGAAGTTCTGTTTGTGACCATCACGGTCGATGAACTCCCAGGTTTGCCAATTCCAAACGCTGTTTCCTTGCTGGATGCTGAGCTGGTCGCTGTCATTCCTTCCTCCCTCTCATCCCACCTGCATCACTGCCTGCCTTGCTGCAGCGGGGTGGGGATGGTCAGTGGGTGTCACTGCTGACAACCCAGGCGGTTTATGTTCATTTTGCATGTAAGCAAGGCCCTGAACTGTGTAATTCCTCGTGGGGTTTGGTTTCCTGGCCCCTTTCTGGAGCCAGAGGGAGCTGAGGATGCCAGGAGAGATGCGCCTGCATTTGCACTGCACTTCAACTCGGGCAGGAATGGGGGATAAGGGGAGCCCATCTTTAAAAATAGTAAAAAAAAATAGTAAAAAAAAAAAACCCCAAACCAAACCCACCACAATCGAAATATAAATGCATCTGAGAAGCAATTATAATATAGACATATATCTATTTTGTTATGTTACTAAAGGACCATACTTTGAGTTGTCTGTAAGTAGACGTGGCTGTCTGAACTTCGTGGATTGTAACACTCGATACTACTGAGCTCCTGTACATACCCGCGGCGACGGCAGAAGGAATTATTTTCTGTTTTAGCATGGTAATTTGTGTCTTGTATGTCCGAATATAAACTAAAATAAAGATTGCTAAGTTATCGGAAACCACTGTTGTAAAATAAATGTTTTCAATGCAGAAACGCCCATCGGATTTTTCTTTCTTTATTTGCGCGCTGGAACTCGGCACGGGAGGGAGGGGTTGTGGGATAGGGTGGGGCTGGCTGGGAGGTGGGAGAGGTCACCCATCCCTGGGATGGGCACTGGGTCCAGGGTCCCTGGGACAGGAGCTTTAGCCACTCCCCTGGACCCCTCGTGCACCCACCCTGGGCTCTGGGCTGGTGTTGAGCCTTAAAGCCCAAAGATCTTCACGTGGTGCTGGAGCCAGGTTAGAGTCGGTGGGGTGGGAATTGTGTGCAGGGCTGAGGGAGGCAAGAAGGGCTGTCTCTGCAGTAAAAATACCTTTTTCTGGAGAAACTCGGGTTACTGACTGGGTTTGCTCCTGCTGTTGCTGTTAGAGAGAAGGAAGATGAGTGGAAGATGTGCTGAAGGTGCTACGAGACTGATCCAAGCCAAGGTGGGGACCAAGGCTGCACAAATCTGTCCTGCCCCCAGGCCCGTGGTGACCGTGGGGCTGTCCCTGCTGCAGGTGCCACCAGCGGCTGTTGTGACCCTGAGGCTGTTCATTCTGGAAAGGTGAGTTCCACATTTGATGGAGGTGAGCACAAAATTGTGTTTTAACTTGGAGTTGTCAGTTTGGACAGGGCTTTGAGCAACCTGATTTAGAGGGAGGTGTCCCTGCCCGTGTTGCCCTGGCAACACCAAAAGCTGCTGGGGCCGAGCAGCCCCTCCCCGAGGCCGGAGTGGGGTGCAGGGTCAGGCCCCATGGGGTTCAAAGCTGAGACCAAGCTGCTCGAGTCGGGCACCTGCTCCTCATCCCTGTCTCGGCACAGTCTGATCTTTGCCGTGATTTCTGCCCCAACCCCACGGATCTCTGCTCACTCGCTGTCCCCTCTCTGATGTCCCCAAGGTGCCAGAGGTCCTGTCCAGCCCTGTGCCCACCCCAGGCAATCATCCAGGGCTGGGATGCCCGAGCTGGCCTGGGGGAAGGATGTTGACCCCTTCCCTGGTCTGCAGAGTGCAGGGCCCTGGAACAATTTTCCTCCTTCCACCACGACTGTCAGTGCCTGGGAGCCTTCCCAAACCCATTCAGCCCCGTCAAGCGTGGCAGTGGTCTGTGCACAGCCTGGGGTGGGACTGGCTGCTCCAAGCTGGGGGCTGGGATTGCAGGAGGGGGATTGAGGTGAGGGAGGCTCCATGCCCCAGAGAGGACACAGCCTGGGGAGGGAGGGGTCTCTGGGGGCTGCTGTGCTCTTGCTGCCAATGTCTTACACAGATGCTCATCTTCCTCCAAGAGCCACCAAGCTCAGGTGTCACTAAACCTCATCCCAAATCCCCAGCTGTGACACAAAAAGGTGCAGACTTGCTGTGAAGTCGGGAAGCAGCAGCTTTTGGAGCAGTTCACGGGGATACTGGAGAAGCCCAGGCTGGGTCTCAGGGTGCAGCTTCCAGCCAGGACTGCACGACCTGCAGCATTGAGAGCTCTTTATGCAGATGTTTTTCAGCTGAGGAAACATCTGGGATCACTCCAGTGCTTTTGGGGCGACCTCGTTCGTATCCACAGGTTTATGAAGGCGGGGAAGCACAAGAGCACAGCAGCAGGGCAGGTACGACTGTGACTTTAATGCACAACAGTGACACGCGGGACGCAGTGACAGGAACACTGCCAGGCAAGGTGGGGACTCCCTGGGCACGGCTGCAGCCCACAGCATCCCCCCCGTTCTCCGCTCTGCCGTGCTGTCTTGTTACGGGGTCGGTCTCCTTCATTCCCCCACCTCCAACGACCCTCCCTCATTTCCCTATACTCTGCAGCAAGAGCTTATTGCTGAGCGCCTTCTGGGCCAGTCTCTCCTCCCGGGACATCTCCAGGAACTCGCGCAGGAGGTGGAAGGTGAGATCCAGCGAGTTGGGTTTTCCGTCTCGCCTCTTGCCGGTCTGCAGCGCCCGCCGGGCTCGGCGGGCCGGGCTGGGCTCTGCCCCATGGAACCGGCACAGTCTTTGGGGCAGGGCATCGGTGGCGGGGACCGGGGGTCTCGGGGCTCCCATCCAGGGCTCCCAGGTGAGCTGAGGGGCCAGGGTCAGCCTGCGGGACGGACCCCGGGGCCACTGCAGGGGGGAGCAGGTCTCCGAGGGCAGGAAGAGCAGGACGAGGACGGAGGCGGCCGAAATCATCCTGACCCGCATCGCAGCCACTCCGGGGCCTGAAGCCTGCAAGAGCAGCCCCCCC
>VXBU01016612.1:282615-314585 GCA_013400315.1 Bombycilla garrulus | reverse complement strand
CGCTCCGCTCGCTCCGCTGCTCCCGCAGGACGCGCCGCCCGCGCCCCGCGCTTTATAGGGGCGGTGGGAGCCACGTGATGGGAGCGGGGCCGGGATCTGTCCGCGGTGCTGAACGGGGGAGGGACAGCGGGGGGACGGGGCGTGGGAGGGGACAGGGTGGGGAGCACCTGGGGGTGAGAGTCTGGGGGAACAGGGGGTATGTGGAGAGGGGAGAGCCTGGGAGGGGGACACAGCGGTTCATGGGCATGTGAGTCCGGGGGGTACGTGGGGTGAAGGGGGGAGAGTTTTGGGAGCTGTGGGGGTCTGTGGGATGTGCAGGGTGTTTATGCGAGCGGGCACAGACGTTCTGAGGAGCGTTTCTGTGCGTGTTGTGGGTTTGGGGGTTCGAGAGCTGAGGGGGAGCTGAGGGTGGGAGGTGTGTGTGAGTTCCTGAGTGTGCACGACAGATCCTCAGTGTGTGACGGGGGCCTGGGGGTGCCGCAGGAGCCGCCAGCCGAGCCCCACACACACACATTGCTCCGGGCGGTGTTTCCCGGCACCTGGGCCCTGGACACCCCCATGGAGCCCCCCGGTTCTCCCGGGGCCAGGTTGCCCATGGCAGAGGGGCACACCGGGGCACACCGGGGCACACACGTGTGTGTTCGGGCTCGGCCCTGAGCTCTGCAGCGTTTCAGGGCGCGGGGAAAGTTTTCCCGATGGCTCCTTCGGCAGTTGTTTGGTGAAGGCAGCCCCGGCTGCTTCCCGGCTCCTCCCAGCGATCCCTCTCCTGCTATCGCACAGATGGAAACTTCACCGCAGAAGCAAAATGCGCTTCTGGAGCACAATGTTCCCCCTTTGTTACAGCACAAAGGTGTGTTCTTCTCCCGGCCTGATCCTGGCACAGACAACACACCGGGAGTCCAAGGGATCCGCATCCCGGGATCCAAGGGAGCCACGCAAGGGACTCATTTACCTTTCCCTGCTTCCCTGCTGGAGCCTCCTGGCCCTCAGAGCTCAGCAATTACTTCCTTCACCTTGCAGAAGCGCTGCTGTATCTAAAATTAAAATTTCTTCCTGAGGAATAAACTTAAGAGAAGGGGGAAAAGCAAACCAGCACACATTAGGTAGAACTTGGATGAACGGCAAGAACCCCTCCCATCCTCCTCCATGGCAAGAACCACATGAAAAACAAGGGCTCTGCAGAGTTCTGAGGGTCACTGAAAGGGCTCAAGATGTCTTTTGGTAAGCCAGGGAGGCCCCTAACCCCCCCAGCTGCAGAATAGCTCCCAGCAGCAGCAGAGCAAGCGCTGAGTGGGTAGGAAGAGGGAGCAGCTGCCTCCTGCTGGCTTTGCGAGCTTTTAAAGTCCTTTTCTTCACTGAATCATCGAGATCCTCTCTTATTTCCAGTGCTTCACCTGAGCCTGCCTTTCTCCCTGTCCCCCATGCCTGACCCCGTGCTGTCCCCTACCCTGGCCCCAGTGCTGAGCCTGGCCCTGCTGCACTGCCAGCAGCGCTGCCTGCAGCTCCAGAACATCCCCACACCTGCTGGGATGAGGGCAAACGAGACCCCAGAATCCCATGAGGAGAAGAAACCAGCTCCACCAGCGACTGGAGCCCAGCATGGGGAATGGAGCTGCGTCCCCTGTGCCTGGCTGCTCATGGGGGCTCCCAGCACGGTTTGAAATCTGCTTGAAGTCATGCCAGGACTTGGCGGGTCCAGGAGGTCCAGCTCAGCAATTTTGGCTGCTCCTCTGCACGTGGGGCTGGGCTCTCTCTGAAAAACTCTTTCTACCCCATCTCCTGGGGCTGCTCTGCAGGAGCAGCACTTGGAGGGGCCGGGGGCTGCGGCAGGGAGAGATGCAGCAGGAGGGGCTGGTGCCCAGAGCAGCACTCAGGAGGCTCAGGGGGCCACCTTGTCCCAGAAGAGTGAGCCCGTGGCTCTGCTGCCTTTCTTCTGCTCCTGCAGAAGCTCCTGCAGGCATCTCAGTTCACCCCTTGCCCCCGTGGCCTGCACTGTGCCTGGCAGTATTTTAGACAATTTATCTTTAGGATTAATAATTTAATTGTAGGAAAGATAGTGATTCCGACAAGTGTATCTTGGACTTGTGTTTTATTTAGGAAACTCAACTTGAAAAATTAAACATACCCTTTTTTTCCCTGCTCCCTTCATAAATTACTGACACATCCAGCACTGACAGGCCCTGTGCACTGCCTGGGGATTCATTATCGTCACTTTTAGGGCTGTCACTCTCTCCTCCTCTAGTCAGGAATGTGAGGAGCGATGTGTTAATGATGCTTCCAGGGATGCCAAACTCACCCCTGGGCTGCGCTCACTGCACACGGCGGCGCAGATCCGGGTGGGAGTCGGCGAGGTTCCTAATTAGGTGTTTTTGATACTCGGAGCCTCCTGCCACACGAGCAGCAGCTGCTGCATGGCCGACCTCGGCAACTTCAGCACGGACGTGTGGCTGAGCTTCCAGCAGCTTCTCCCGAGGAGCAGGTGGGGTTTGCCACTCTCCTCCTCTGCTCCTTGGGGGCTGACACCCACTCGGGTCCTTCCCCATCTCGCCAACAGCCGTGCCAGGGTGCAGACGAAGCTCTGGTGTCCTCCTGCTCCCTGCTGCGCTCTCCATGTGCTGGGTGTGGCGGCAGCCACGGGGCTGGCGGGGGCCGGTGCTGCCCGTCCCGCTCTGGAGAAGGCATCTCATGGGCTGACGAACCTGAGATTGACCCTGATGTTTCACCATTCTCAGGTTAGACAGTCCTCGAGGTGCCCCTCGCTGGGGCAGCGCCGAGCCCCCTGCCATGTGCCCTGTGCCCAGATCCCCCAGCCTCGGAAGAATCCGGAGGAGACAACAAAGAAGCAGCCCCTTGGCTCTGTTTTTATGGTGGGGTTGTCTGTGGGACCCACCCAAACCTCCTCAGATTGCTCTGCGTGCTCCCGGGGAATCAGAGCCGTTTGGGTTGGAAAAGCCCTCTAAGAT
This sequence comes from Bombycilla garrulus, assembly GCA_013400315.1. Classification (NCBI taxonomy): domain Eukaryota; kingdom Metazoa; phylum Chordata; class Aves; order Passeriformes; family Bombycillidae; genus Bombycilla; species Bombycilla garrulus. The sequence continues at coordinate 311,622 of VXBU01016612.1, read as the reverse complement.
CACCAAGCCCAGCCGTTCCCTCAGCGTGGCCAAACCCATCACTAAACCGTGTCCCCAAGCGCCACATCCACGCTTCTTTTAAGTCCCCTCAGGGATGGTGATCCCACTACTGCCCTGTGCAGCCTGTTCCAATTCTGGACAACCCTTTTGGAGAGGAAGTTTTCCCTAATATCCAACGTGAACCCTTGCCAGGTGCAATTTGAGGCTGTTTCCTGTCATACTGTCACTTGATATCTGGGAGAAGAGATCACCCCACCTGGCTACACCTTCCTTTCAGGGAGTTGAAGGAAAAATGAGTGTTAAAAGCTTATCAATCAAAATGAATGAACTTGGTAGGAAATTGAAAGGAAGTGTTTTCCCACTGACAGCTCTATGCAAGAAGCGAGCAATTTTTTGTCACAAAAAACACAGCAAAAGGAATCTGTGATCTGTTTTCTGGGTTTCTTTCTTTGTTCGGGTCCAAATACCCTCCCATTTCTGCGGTGGGGACTGAGCCAGATGCAGCTCTGAGTACTCCACACACAGCCAAGACTACTCAATGGAGGGACTCTGGATTTCCTTCAGGGAAAAGGAGGAAAAATCTTTCTGACAGGAGCAAGGGAATTGTGGAACCACTTCCCAGCTTTACCTTCTCCAACACCTCCATTGGAAATGTGAGCAGCTTGGGGGCATTTTAAGGTTTGTACTATGGGCTTGCGAAGATAAAAAAGAAGAGGAAAAACCCAATTAGAATTAGTTTTTCCAAGCAAGGTGAAGTTTTAGTAAGTTTGGTACAGAGAATAAAGTATGTCAGAATCCTCTCAATTGGCCCCAAGAAGAACAGTGGAAAGTACTTCCAAAAATAATCAAGAATCATTTGCAGAAAGAAGAAAAAGAAGGCGCAGGGCAGTGCCTGCCTTACCTGTGAGCCCAGGACCAGCTCCCGTGGTGCCAGCTCCCGTGGTGCCAGCTCCCCGCTGCCAGCCCTGGCCCCTCTGGCCTGCTCTCCTCCCCCTGCCACCCCCATGCTGTCTTTTATGGCCTTTCTTGTCACCGGGCTGAGCTGAGCGGGGCCACAGCGAGCTGCCACGCTCTCTGCTGGCTTCCTGTTTGCTCATCGAGCGGCTGCGGTAAAATTTCCATTACACGCTGGACAGGCAGGGTGGCAGAGAGAAGTGAGGCAAAAAATGAAACCCCAACACGACTCTGTGTTTTAGTGATTCTCTCAACTCTTTCGAAAATGAGAAAGTGCTGTTAGATGGAGACAGAAGTGAGAAGGGGTGTCCTGGCTGTGGGAACTGAGGACCATCCTCCAGTCTCGATCCAGCTGCTCTGGGTTTCCCCTCCTTGTCCCCAAGGGGATAGAGAGCTCCTGCTCCTCAGTTCAACCCCTCACTCCAAAAAAATGTTTCCCAAATGCTGCCTCACTGAATGGAGCCACGAGACAAAGCTCTGTCCTGCTCTGACCAGAGGCTGTGAGGTTGTTTGCATCCCCCTTCACTCTGTCTCAGCCAGCAGATCCTCCAGTGATGCATAACCCAGAGAGGAAAGATCTGGAGCAGAGCAATTTATTTCAATCTTTCATTTATCCTCGGTGTGCGCAGAAGAGCCGTTTTGGCTGTAAAATGGAGGAGAGCAAAGGAAAAGGAGGCAAACTGCCTGCCATGAAAACACAGAACCTGTCAAAGGATCCAGGCCGATCTGGAGCAGCGTCTCTTGGTCTGGAGGGGAAAGACCCCATGGCTGCAATGAGATGAGCCTTAAAGCCCCTTCCAGCTCCTTGTGGGATTCTATGACTCAACAAACACCTGGCATTCACTGCAATGAGCAGGGACACCTTTCACTACCCCAGGCTGCTCCAAGCCCGGCCCAACCTGGCCATGAGCACTTCCAGGGATGGGGCAGCCACAGCTGCTCTGGACACCCTGTGCCAAGGCTTTGTCGCTCTGACAAGGAAGAATCTCTTCCCAATGTCCAATCTAACCCTGTCCTCTGTCAGTTTGGAGCCATTCTCACTTGTCCTGTCATCTCGTGCCCTTATTCAAAGGCACTGAGGTCAAATAAAGACTTTTAAATATCTCTGATGTTTCCAAATGCCTCTGTGCTGAATGAGTGTGGCCAAGGATCACTCTAAGCAGCAGGTGGCTTAGTTGAGTTGGATTTAAGGTGCTGCTAAAACAGTTTCCAGTGGCACCAGGTAAACACCTTGGCCTGTTGGATATATTGGCAGATCACTGGGCACAACACTGATGTTGGAACCCAGGGGGCTCCTATGATGCCTTTGGCCGACCCAAAACCTGCTCAGGAGGCTTTTCAGCCTTGCCAGAGGTGTCAGGGACCCTGGATTGATACTAAAAATACCTGTAGCTCTGATTCTAACCCATGGAACAGGTTGTCAACTTTGTATGAAGAATTTCAAGTCACAAAAACTTAGATAGAAAAATAGTAGTAGTTATAAGTAAAAAGAAAAGAATTTGAGTGTATGTCCAGGGGGGTTTAAAGCCCTGTACAGGGGGTTGGAGATCTGTACAGGGGGGTCTAAGACACAAAATAAAAAATCTTTACACGTAGCATATTATCTTTTGATCTTCTTCACAACCTCCATCTTCATTGTGATGCTGGCACCTTTAGATTAGTTTGACACAAATCTAGACATAGTGATGTGAGGGGCACGGATTAGTAATTAATTATAAACATTTAATACGTAGTTTTTAGTATAAAAGATTAGAGCTCACCTGGGGCGGGCACAGTGTGTCTCTGGACGCGTTCTGTGTCAACCCTGGCAGGACAGAGAAATCTACTTTTGATAAGGAACTAATAAACTGCTTTGAGAACACGAACTAAGGACTCCAGAGTGCTTCTTCGGCTCAGACAGCTGATGAGAAAAGGACTTTTGTACACTGCTGGAGAACCCGGGACAGTGAAGTCTCCGTCAACTGATCGTTCAACAGCCTCAAAATACCCCATTTTTCACCACTGTTTCGATATCAACTTCTGAAAACCCACCTCTGCTAACAGAGCAGAGCGTTTGGTGCCAGCCCCAACTAATCTCCTGGTTTATAACACACGGAAATTCAGCATTTTTTACACAACTGGCCAAGATTGTGCCCTGCAGAGCCATGGGCTGGACATGCCAGGTCTTGAGGGTCTGGAGAGCTATGACACACTGCTCCTGCAGACCCAGGTCCGGGAGGTGACCTTGACAGCACAGCCCACTCCTGCAATGAATTGCCAAGTTCTCAGATGAGTAGTGGAGCCAGCACATAGGTTTCAGCCCACAAGATCTGTGTTTTTCTGTACAAATAGGAATCAAGCGGGTAACAAGTTCAAAAGGAAATTGAATTTGTCTTCTGACCCATTGTTCCCTCGGCTCCACTCCAGCCCCATGAAGCCCACAAGAGGGGCAGCCCCCAGCACTGGAGCTCCGCATTCCATTACCTCAGGCAAGGAGACATTTCGTCTGTTTCAGAGAGCCCGTCTGCTGCAGTAAGAGAAAACACAACCTGAAAGTCCTCGTCTCAGGTGTTCCTGCCTCAAAATGACTGTGGTTGCTCTTTGATGGTCAAGCAGACATTGTTCGCCTTCTTTTTTCTGTTGGCTTTTTATTTCTGTTGGCTTTTCTTTTTTATTTAACCGCTCGGATCTATTTTTAGTGACGAGGGGACGGTGCTCAAGAGGCTCTGCCATGGGTCAGATCGGTGGCGGTTTGGGTCATTCTGGATGCCAGACAGGAAATGAAGCACAGCCGGTCCTGCTGGTCCTGCCAGTGGGACCCCAGAGATGTCGGGGGGCTGCAGGCGCTGCTGAGAGAGGTGGTGCCACACAGGGGGTTTGGGATTGTAGTGACAGCAGGAGGATGAAGACACTGCCAGAAGCGGGGCTCCTGCCATGGGAGGGGGAACCCCAGTGACAGCGGGGGGCTGCAGCTGCACCTTGTGATAGCAATAAATCAAATACTTTTCTTTTTTTTTGGTCTGATTTAATGAAACATCTGGAAGTGCGGTTTGCATTGAGAAAAAAAAACATTTATTTTTTCTTTTTCAGTCCTTCTCTCCAGTGCCTCCATGTCATGGAGTAGGCATCAGGGAGTGTCGTCATGTCATGTGCCACATGCTCCTGGCTGGGCTAGTCAGCAGGTGGGAGCTGGAGCAGTGCCTGTCCTGGTCAGGGTGTGCACAGCTCTGGGCTCAGCCACGCTCAAAACCCACCGCTTTTGCCCTTTTTTCAGCTTTGATAACATGATGTGACCCTGGCGGGGCAGTTAGGGCTGGTGAACAGACCTGCTGCAACCCCCACGATGCTGTGATGAAGCCTCGTGGCCAGGACTGCTCAGAAAGCCTCAGATAGATATCTTGACAAGAAAAGAGTGGTTTTTGTTGTGTTCCACCACCGCAGCCCATGGCCAGCATGGCCTCAGAGCCTCGGGCTGGGGGGGGCAGTGAGGCACAGGCAGAGGGGAGGGAGGGAGGGAGCCGCCTGCCGCCCACGCAGTTTCCGACGTGGCGTTTGCTACCAGCAGTTTGTCACAAACAAAACAAATTCTGTCTCGTAGTCCTGAAACTAAATTTGGTCTGATAGAGCTGGTAATGGCGGCATGAGGGAGAGGAAGGTGGCGGGCCGACAGGAAGAGTGAGGGATCCAAGATGGCGCTGTGACGTGAGGGCAATGGCGGCACTGGGGGGTGGAAGTCACCAAAACAGCGTTTGAGGACAAATCAACCATGGTTGCTTCAAGCAGGCGCAGTGTGGGAGGAGAGAGGATTGCTCCATGTATTCCAGTGGCAGTAACAGCCCACAGGGTGGGAAGGGAGGTGAGGGCCCCATGTTTGCCAGCAGCAGGGGCAGCTGCTGGTATGGGCACAGGGCTGGTTTGCTGAAGCAAAACCACAAAAGCACAGAATATGCTGAAGGGACCCATCAGGATCATTGAGTACAACTCCCGGCCATGCACAGGACAAAAAGTCACACCATGTGCCCAAGAGCTTTATCCAAACCCTTCTCAAATTCAGACTGGGTAGTGCAGATCTGAGTAAAATGTGGCTCTGTGGGGAAAAGTGTAGACCTGAGGCAAAAGAGGGATCTGCTAAGGAAAAATGGCAACTCCATCATTGCCCTGGGCTGTCTGTTTCAATATCTGAGCATCCTCTCAGTGAAATTTTCCCTAATACCCATCCTAAACCTCCCCTGGCACAATTGTTTCCTCTTGTCCTGTCACATATTACCTGAAGGCAAACACCAACAATACCGGGGGAGAGGAGGTGCTTTGCCCCCCAGAGTAAGTGACACATGGATATCCATCCCTGGAAGCATTCAAGGCCAGGTTGGACGTGGCTCAGAGGAACCTGTTCTAGTGAAGACGTCCCTGTCCCTGTGCTCTTGCATGGACTGCTGACCCACAGCTGCTGCCCTGCTGCTCCAGCCTAAAGCCCCCATGCCTGCCTGTCCTCCCGTGTTCATGCTCATGAGCTCTCCCTCCACCCACACAGGGAACTATTTTTAGCCGACACTAATCAAGTGTCAGTGTTGGCTCTGAGAGTGGCTTTCAGTGGAGGGCTCCTTCTTTCACCAAGTGCTGGCAGGAACTCGGGTGTGTTTTCTTTTAAATCGAGTTGAGAATTTGCACAATGTGCCGCAGAGCGGTGGCGGTTATTTTGGGCTCGTCACATCCAAGCCCACACTGAACGATCACCAGGTGATCTCCATTTTGGTGAGGGCTTGGCAGAGCATCTCCCGCCCAAACCGGCACTGCCAGCAGCCCTTCTTGCCTTGCCTGAGCCCTCAGGAGCCGGCTCCAGGCCAGGGATACCCAGACAAGAGGTAGGTTTGCTCCTCTTGGGATGCTTATGTCCTGCACAAAGATGTTGGGTTGGCACTTTGAATCCTGCAGGAAAGGAAAACGCTCCATGTTCAGCCCTAGAGGTCACAGCCTCCTCTGGCTGAACCCCGCTCATGTGGGGCCAGCTCCCCTTCCACTGAGGTCACCCTGCTCTGCAACAGGTCACACCCTGTTCCCTGTGTCCTGGGACAGATACAGGACCCGCTCCTCACGTCTCGAGCAGCTCTGATTCAGTAAGAGCTGGGGTTGGGGTGAGCTCTGCGTCACTTTGGCTGCTGAACTCACAACAGGCACTTCTTCAGCTGAGGTGTGTTACAACCAAGCTGAACCTCACAAAAGCATAGAATCACCTGAGTTAGAAGAGACCCACAAGGGAATCCAACTCCTGGCCCTGCACACTCCCATCATGTGCCTGGGAGTGTTGTCCAAATGCTCCTTGAGCTCTGGCAGCCTTGGGACTCTGAGCTTGTTTTAGAGTCCAAGCACCCTCTGGGAGAAGAGCCTTTTCCTAATATCCAACCTAAAACACCCCATGACACAGCTCCAGCTGTTCCCTCCGGTCCTGGCCCTGGTCATACACAGAGATCAGCGCCTGCCCTCAACCTCTCTCAGGAGGAAGCTGCAGACCACAACAGTTTCTCCCCTCAGTCTCCTCCAGGCTGAACAAACCGTGACCTCAGCTGCTCCTCATACGGTTTTCCCTCCAGATCCTTCACCATCCTCCTGTAGCTCCTTTAGATGCTCTGTAACAGCTTTGGTTTCCCTTCAGGCAGGAGGAACTGCCTCTACTCTGGCACCAAATTTTTATTTGGATTGAGGGCATTGCATTCTTGACTTCCCACCACTGCTCCTGGCATTTCCTCCTCTCAGGACTGTAGTCTTGACGGGTCACGAATCCTTCTAGACACCCATGGGAAGTGACAAAAAACAGCTCCGTTCAAGAAAACCAGAGAAAAAATTTATTATTGTCCTTTATAAAATATCTCCAATAAGTTATATAGGCAAATATTTAAATTAAAATAAATTAACTCGGCTCTATGCTGGGACACACGACTGTCCATAAAGTCAAACTAGGATTTATGTTTCTCTGAAAAAATATGCCCTAGATTTCCGATGTAAGATTTGAAAAAAATATCTATGCTTGGTGAGAGGAAGGAGAAATCTGCACTGGACAGAGGGGTTAAGGTGCGGTGCTGAAGCTGCCTGGTGCCAGTGGCACCTCCACATCCAGCTAAGTGCTCAGAGCATCCTCATCGTCGCTCCAGTCAGGAGGAGCGTCTGTCCCGAAGTACCGATCCCCAAAATTCCCTGTGGGGAGAGAGAGAGTCAGAGTGCAGCACTGTGGGCGCCTGGAGACCCATCCTCCTGTCTGTCCTCATCACAGCAGGCAAGGGGAACAAAGCAGGTTTATCTGACAGCTTGAACAGCAGGAAAACTTGAGCAAAACTGGAGCAGCATGTAGGCTGGTTTAGCACCCAGTGGAAGGTGGTTCCTGGCACACTGAAGGTGAGGACAGAACACAGTGAGCTTATTTTGGGTGAACTTTAGGGAAGGAGGTGGGCACAGGGCTGCTCCAGCCATCCCAGCCTGATTTCTCTGCCTGGGGCTGGAGAGGGCTCAGGGTGTGAGGGATGGCTCCTGTTGCTGATGGCTGCATGGCAGCTCTCGGAGCCAGCACGGTGATCCTGACACCCACCTGGCAGCAGGACCCAGGAGGGGCACTGGGGTAATGTAAGACCAGACCTAAACTGCAGCTGACAACCAGGCTTCATGTCCTCTCCCCACCAGAAGCACTAAAAATCCCCCCACCACCAGTCATTCCTACCAAGACACTCACCGATGCCGGGAATTATCCGGAAGAGGTCATTCACCTTCTTGTCCACAGCCGTGGTGATGATCTTCACCCGGGGGAACGCATAGGCGACCGAGTGGACACCCATCTCTGCCATGAGCAGGGAGAGCAGGAAGATCTTGTCCTCTGGGACATCATGATCCTAGAGGAAACACACAGGGATAGATCAGGGTGAGTTACCCCAGCCTGTGCTCTGTGTGACACACAGGTGCCGGTTCCAGGCACATCTCCTCAGCATGGCTGTGGCTGGAGCTCTGCAGGTTGCTCCGGAGCCAAGCCCCTGCCCGACACATCCGTACCAGCAGCACCCTCACTGCCATCATGGCTGCGGCGCCCGTGGACACCGTGCAGTCCATCAGGATGACGTGGTCTTCGCTGATGTCCTTCGGCAGCCGCAGGTAGTGGAGCTGGGGACAGGAAAGAGAGCAGCTTAGAGGCTGCAGGCAAACAGAGCAACCTGAGCCCTTCTCTGTGAGGAGTGAAAGATCTCTCCTGCCTCTCTGTCCCTGTGACTCTGGCTGTCAGCTCAGAGCCAGCACAAACACGGCAGCAAACCGTGAGCACAAGCCCGCCAGCAAAACCCACTTGGGCAGCTTTCAAAGCACTCAACCCTGCCAAGACAAACTCCTGTGTTGCTGAAGGGCTGTCAGGGAACACGTGAGCCACTCCCTCACAGAAGTTAACACCAGGAGATGTCCTCAGCAGCCCGGGCCTTACCTCCGGCTCGCCGGTGTTGCAGTTGGTCTGGATGAGGATGGTGCCGATGCGGACGTCCTTGCACACCGCGCGCAGCGCCGGCTCCATGGTCTCCCCCGCTCGCAGGATGGACACCCCGGTGATCTGCAGCACACGCCGGGGTGGTTGCACGGTGTAGGAGCTGCCACCACCCCACACTGGGTCTCAGCAGCAGGGGACTCTAACGGGCAGCCCAAAAGCACATCCCTTCCAAGAGGGCTGCGCCACTCTGAGTCCACCCTCAGTGAGAGGGCAGGAGTGGCACAGTGACGTTGCTGATGGCACCCTTGGTCACCGACCTGCCTTTCCTGGTGGTGCAGGATGTCATACTCATGACAGCAGGCACCAGACCCAGCCTGATGGCAGCCAGGGCTTCCAGTGCACCCCACAGGCCAGGTCTCAATAGGGCTTTGGCTCCCACTTACTTGCTTCCCGCTGTATGTCCTCCCTTCGTAGTCGTGTCCCTGAGGGGTCTGGACTGTGCAACTCTACAAAAAACATGTGGGAAGAGTTACCAGAGGCTCTGGTGTGACTCCCACGAGAGCCCTGGATCCTCGTACACCAAGGCTGGACAAAGAGTTGTCACCCAAATGCCACAGCATTTGCTCCACAGCCTTGTGGAGTCCTGGCACGTTTTAATCTGAGGGTTGAAAGGACTGGTCCATGGGGAAGGTTGGAGGAGCAGCACCAGGACTGCCCTGGCTCCTCAGCAGTTGAGGGTCAGGAATCAGAGAGGACACCCAGCATCTACAGCCTTGAACCCACCTGGAACGGGAGCAGGGAGAGCGCGTGCTCAATCAGCAACCGCATCAACCTTTTGGAGTAGAAAATGAACTCGTCTCTGCTGGTCTCCTTGTTTCTAGAGGGGAGGGAAAGGCAACGTCAACTCTGGACCAAAATGTGTCCCAGGAGATGCTGGCAGAGATCTGGCAGTCCCTGCCCCTTCCTGGTTCTTGTTTGCACCATCTGAACCTGAAACTGTGGGGGCTGTTTCAAGGTAAAAAGCAGAAAAATTGTTGGGAGGATCACCGAGCTGTAACTGCACAGCTCCTCTATGCAGGGGCCACCGCCATCTACCCTGTCTTGTGTCTCCAAGCCATTCAGACAGGCAAAAGTGAGACTGGGCAGCCCAAAGCCAGGCCAGCCCATCCCAGCAGCAGCTGAGCCCCATCCCACCCCAGGAGCCACGGCAAGGGCTTTACCTGATGATGGTGTGCATGCCCCTCACCTGAGGGGTGCTCTTCAGCACACTGAGGGTCTGAGGAAGGGGGTGGCACTGGTGGGCAGAGGCCAGGGCAGCCCTGAAAACCAAACACATGGTCAGAAGGTCTGGGGAAGGCTGCCTGAAGCTGGAGCACAGCACACGGCCAGAGCCATCCTCCCAGATGTCATCTCACACTGCAAACACACACACGGGCAGCCAGCTGAACTGAGCGAGCAGCCAGCCCTGCCTGCTCCCTGCCATGGCAAAGGGACCTGCAAGCACAAACCAGGGTACCTGGAGTTAGGGACACCTTGCAGCCCAAGGACCTGCCCTTCCTGCTGGGCAGCTGAGCCACGATCATGGAATGGTTTGGGTTGGAAAGGACTTTAATGACCATCTTGTTCCAGCCCTGTGCCATGGGCAGGGACAGCTTCCACTAGACCAGGTTAATCCAAGCATAATCCAACCTGGCCTTGGACACTTCCAGGGATGGGGCAGCCACAGCTCCTCTGAAGGTGGCTGGCCCCTCTTGGTTTGGGAAGAAAATAGAAAAATAGAAAAAAAAATATCAAAACCTTCTCCTATTGCAGAGTCTTATCTGCTGATGGATCTTGGACTCATGGGGTGAGGAGGGGCTGTTGTGGTTGTCTGTGACCTACAAGCGCCAGATGTCACCAGGAACTGGACAGGCAGCCAGGCTGGCAGTGCTGGCACATATCTGGAATGTGAATATTTTAGACACCACCTGGCCCATTCCAAATTGGGAACAGCTTCAAGATTTTATGGCTGGACAGCACTGGCTCTGTGTGACTCATTCCACATAACGAATAGGGCTGGGAGCTATTCTGGGATCAAGGGAACACCATTCACTGGGAAGCACAATGGAGTCCCATTAGTCACTTCTCCCTGTGAGAGTGGCAGTAATGAGAAGAAGGTCACATTTGCCTTCCACAAGGCTGGGCAGGATGGACAAGCAACTTTGTCTGGGAGGAGGGCTGGGGTTGGAAAGCCACACATCAGATCACACACGTGCCAGCGGCTGCATCCGGCAAAAAACACAGAGATGTCGGGGAGGCAGAAAAGAGAGCAAATGAAAGCACTGCAGGATTAAGATTTCAAATCAAGCAGAAACTTGGATTAATGGCACACAGAGGCACGCAAGCGGAGAGGAAGACAGAGAAGATGGATGGGCATGGAGGAGGGCAGAGCTTGAGGCCTCCATCCACATAGCCATCTCCTGGTCTTGGCCAACCAACACCAAACGAGACATTCCCAAGGCCTGTGGGTACTTAAGGGCTCCTTCTTGCTTTACCAGCTCCAGTCCTGTGCAGCAGCCAAGACCCCCCAAGCAGGGAACGCTCCAGAGAGCCAGGACAGCTGGCAGCCATGCAGAGAGCACAGCTGGGTTGTGGTTCCCTCGTGTGTGCAGAGCCCATGGCTGGTTTGGCACAAGCAGCCCTCAAGGCCCCGGCCCTGCTGTCAGTGAAGCGAGCTCACTCCGTTAGTTGCTGTCGCACGGGTTAGAAGCCCTCAGAGATGTTCCCGTGCCAGGGCTGTGCTGCTGGCAGCACCCACAGCTGTCCCCCTACAGCCCTCCCTTCCCTCCTCCTGCCAGAGCTGGCCTGGGGACAGATCCTGGGGGCACAGCCCTGCCTAAAGCTCCCTCAGCCCCCGGGATGCCAACACGTGTGGTGGTGAGGGCACGAGCCCTGCGCTGGGCAGACGCTGGTGCTGGCATGGGGGCTGCCAGCTCACCATGAGGCAGAGATGGGCCCTCAACACAGAGCCCACACACGGCCTTGGCTGGACTTGCCCAGGTGACAAACTGCTGTTGCCTAAACCAGAGGAGCTGTTTGGGTCATCTCCAATCACCACAGCTCCAAGGAGCACAGCACTGAGCTTGCCACTGGAACTTTCCCCCTCCCCATCACTGCCAGGTCCATGTCACAGCGTCCCACCATGGACAGGATGGGCAGCCCCTCTCCTGTCACGATGTGACCTGACTCCTGCTCCCTGCCAAAGATGCCAAGGGTTTTCCAACCTCCACAAGCAGTGAGAGCATCTCCCCTGCACCCCGAGCTGTCAACAGACCCCCAAGAAATGCTGCCTACATCCTGTCACCCAGTTTTCCACACCTTTCTTCGACAGCCATGCAGTGTGAGGACAGGGAGGTCTGGATACCACCCTGCTGGGAAGCCCCTCAGTGTTGTGGGGGTCTCTCTGTGGTGCTTTCTGGGGAAGCAGGCCCCATTTTTGGGATAAAGCTTCTCTTTCAAGTGTTCCCACCTCTGTGCGGCCCACAGCAAAGCGGGAGTCCATGAGCTGTGTGCCCCAGGATCCCCCACCCGGGTTAGTGAGGCGGCTCACCCTGCACAGCCCTCGCCCACTCCCCGCCGTTAGTGTCACAACCAAAACACTGCCAGAAGCATTTGTCTCCTCACATATCCCAGCGCAGCTTCCTCTGGTCACCCGGTGGGAGGGATGTTCAGGGGAGACAAGACAGGAGACACCAGAGTTTAGGAGGAGAGGGACAAACATGACATGAAACAGAGGAGAAAGCACTGTCATTAGTCAGAGGGGGGAAAAAAAATCCCCAAACTGATCAACGGCTCTTGGACCTGCCTGGTGCCTGGGCCATCACCGTGCAGACCCAACGCTCCTCCCTTGGTGACCAAGTCATGTCACCACTGCTCTCCTCGGCACTGGCTCCATGAGGGAAAAGAACTGTCTGCTCTCACTGTCCTGGAGCCACAGCAGGGACACTGTCCCACCTCTGTCCTACGCAGTGCCACACTGCAACGGTGGCTCCGGGGGGTTGGAGGAACCTAGAACCATAGAATGCTAGATTGGTTTGGATGAGAAGGAACCTCAAAAATCAGCTCATTCCACCCTCCCTGCCACAGGCAGGGACACCTTCCACTAGACCAGCCTTCTCCAAGCTCCATCCAACCTGGTTCTCAACATTTCCAGGGCTCATGCCAAGCCCTCGCCCAGGGCTCCAATGCAATCTCAGAGCAAGTGTCGGCACTCAAGGCCAAAAACCTTTGTCCAACCCAAAAATCCTTCATCCAGCCTGCCCTGCTCCCAGGGGTGTCCCCCTCCTGCATGATGACGATCTGCTCAGGCCCTGGAGAACATGGAAAGCCAAGAGCACTGGAAACATGGAGGGAAACCTGGCTCTGAACAGAACATCACTGCAGGGAAGACTCTCCTTCCCCTGGCTCACCATGACTGGGGAGGGCCTGCAGGCTGAGGGAAGAGCTCAGCCCCTCCAGCTGGGTGACACCCACCATGTCACCCCCTGCCCATCCTGGGAGGGAAGGAGGGAGCGTGATGCCTCCTGTGCCTCCCTGCCAGGGCAGGGCTGTGACAGAACATCCAGACGGGCAGCCATGAGCACGTCAAGAAAACATCTTATTTTGGAAACTTATTTTTTCCCCCTGAGAACAAAGGCTTTAAAGGGAAAAATAAATGGAAAGAAGAAGAAAGAAAGAGAGAGAGAGAGAGAGAGAGAGAGAGAGAGAAAGGGGTGACCATCTCCCAGGAAGGCTTCAGGAAGCATCCTTGGCTCTTTGTGGAACATGCTATCGAGCAGGAAGCAGACAAGAGACATCCAACTACAAAGGAGATGATGCAGTCAAGGCATTTCAAACACGTACACGGCTGCCTTTCAGGGCTGACATTTCAAACAAGGGCTATTAAACTGCGCCACAGGTTGATATTTAAAGACACAATTGGCAAAGGGCATGCCAAGCTGATCGGGACCTTGGGGGTGGGGAATATTGATTGGCGAGGGGAACCAGCTGGAAAGAGCGCTGGCTCCAGGAGCGGGGCTGGATGCTGAGAGCGTGGCAGGAGGGATGGAGGAGGCTGGGCTGGGAGCACTGTGCCAGCACGGGCTGGCTGCTGCAGCTCCTGCTGCCGGGCTCCAGGAGGAATACCCACCTGGGAGTGCTGCCATGGCACCACATGTCCAGCCTGAGCACAGCCAAACACGGGGGAGCTGGACAAGAAATATCCTAGGAGTGCTAAGGTGCAACTGTGCTCTGAGGGAATAACTGGGAAGGCTCCTCAGGAGCCCCTGGCTTCAGAATGAAAACAAGCCTTGCATGTCCAAGGAAGGCACCGCTTCCTTGAAACCCCCAGAATTCACCCATCTGAGTGGGGAAAGGCACTCCCTGCCTGTCCCAGCCAGTTCTTGGCCAGGAGAGGCAGCCCTGGAGCACAAAGACACAGAGACACCTCGGACTGGGGCTAGATCTGAGCATTCAGGTTTTATCCTATCAGCACTAAGCCCTTCCTGTGTCCCCAGCACTGCCAAACACAAGTGACTTCAGAACAACTGTGACATTTAGATGAAGCCATTCCAGACAAGAGGATGGGGAATTGTTTGCAATGAAAATCCTGCACTTGCCAGGCACATCTCACTCGATGTGACTCCCCATCCACCCCACTCCTCTTGCAGAGAGACAGTGAGGCTGGGGGAAACACAGCAGCAGTAAAGCACGGGGGCTCCAGCAGCAACAACAGATTTGGGTTTCTGCAGCATTTTTTTTCCAGATTTTTCTGTCAAAGGCATACATGGAAGCCTTAAACAGAACATAAAGCCACCTGTGGGTGTGGTGATGGAGGAGTTTCTGGAGGTCAGAGTTGCCTTTCCAAATTTGCTATCATAAAACTTCTAATACTTTATGGATACATTAAATACCCAATTTTTAAATGCAGAAGCAGATCAGCTGTACTGAGCACCCCTTTGATTAAGGAGGAGAAAGGAAATTTTGTGTGTACAAGTATCTAGCTATCTCTATATACACAAATCTACTTGCACACATATCAGTCTCCCCTCTAATGTTATTCCTGCCATTATTAAAGCAACAGATTTCTCTTCATACTAAAGAGCACTTTCCCACCTGGACCTCCAGACACAGAGGGAAGCTTACGTGTCTGTATGGAAATGTCAGGCCCCAGGGTGTTAAACAAGCAAAGGGAAATAAAATAAAACATCCACTTGTCTAGTCTAGGGAGTGACTGGCTGAGGCAGAAATAAGTAAAGCAGAGCTTTTTTCCCTGTTCATCTCAGTTATTTTAAAAGCCCATCGTATGCCAAATGTAAATCTTAAGGTTACTTGAGTTGAGTGTCTCCATGCAACGATGGAGATCTAAATGGAAACCCATCTTCAGCAATGCATTCCCACTGCTCCCTACAAGAATAGCTGAAAGCCTAGGTGGCTTCTTAATGGCAGAGAGAGCTGAAGTCCCACCTGGGGCCCCACACTGAAGAGGTTAAGTAAATCAACATGTGTGCTATAGCATCTACCTGCAGATACCAAGGAACTAGAAATCCTGCTGGACTTCGGCAGCAGGATTCTCTCAGTCCTCCAGAAATGGTTCTGGATCCTCCAGAAGCTGTGGGAAGGTTGGTACCTCTGGCCACGTGAAGCTGCTGTGCTCCTTTGGGGGCCACCAGGCAGATCCCTGCATGCAGCAAGGGGCCCAGGGCTCCCACCACCCTCAGGATCACAGACTGGTTTGAGCTGGGAGGGACCTTAAAACTCATCTTATTCCACCCCTCTGCCATGGGCAGGGACATCTTCCACTGTCCCAGGCTGCTCCAAACTCCAAGCCAGGCCTTGCACACTTCCAGGGGTGGGGCAGCCACAGCTTCTCTGGGCACCCTGTGCCAGGGCCTCAGCACCATCACAGGGAACAATTTCTTCCTATTACCCAACCTAAATTTCTCCTCCTTTAGTTTAAAACTGTTCCCCCTCGTCCTATCACTATGTGCCCATTTAAAAAGTCACTCTCCACCCTTTTTTCAAGATGTTGTGACTAATCTTATAATTGATGTTTAATGATCTGTAATCATCAGGGATGGAGATCGGCTCTGAAAATCATTCATTTTAGAGGATGAAGAGAAATAAAAAAGAATCTCAGGGTGCAAAGCCTCCCCTCCTGCAGAGACCAGGTACAAACCTGGCCCTGATCCAGCTTCAGGGCTCTGTGCTCAAGCTCCCTGGGGAGCAGCCCTGTCCCTGCCATCCCTAAGCCAAGGGTGGCCTTTTGTCACCGAGGAGGGTGACAAGGCCGTGGGCTCTGCGAGCTGCCGGTCCCGCCCTGGGTCGGGGTGAGGCCGAGCAGTGCCTGGCATTGGAAATGCCTCAGCTGCACAGACAGGACAGAGTGAGGGCTCTTACCTGACACTGAGTTCACGCTGCGGCAGCAACACAAAGACACAACGCAACCGGTATTAAGCATTGTCAACACCAGGGTCGTTTCAAGATAAAAAAAAAGGAAAAATAGGAGTATTTTCCTGAATTCACATGCAGCCTTTTGCCCTTCTTCCCCTCCCCAGGTCAATGAAAGCCCTCCCCAGGACAGCCCCTTGCCCAGCTCACTCTGGAGGTGCTGGGTTTGCCGTGATATTCCCCGGCTGGGGGAAACAGCCACAGCCCTTTCCTGGACTCTCCCTCAGGGCTGGGTGCCCTTCTCAGCCTGGCACTAGCAGAGATGCTGGGGCTTCGACCCTTCCTCCTGAGACCGAGGGTTTAGAAACCACCTTCCCAACAAGAGTTTAGTGCTGGGAATTCAGGCAGCCAGTGTTTCAGGAGGAGGAACCTGCCAAGACACCTTTGCCAAGGGCAGTCCCCCCTGAGCAGGCGTGGGAAGCCAGATGCCAAGGTGTGCCAGCTGCCATCCCAGGGCTGAGCAGCTCCTGCCACCTGGGAGCTCCAAAAAAGACTTGAAAGAATCAAGCCCTTTACTTTCCAGTGCATCTATCTGCAGGGCACGCTCCCTGCACTTCCCAGGACATCACTCTGAGCATTTCCACAACTGAAACATCACCAAAGCTACAACTGTGGGGTGGGAGGAGACTGTGCTGCTCGGGGACAGCAACACAAAATGCCATCAGCTCACTGCAGGGTCCCAAACCACTGGTCAGGACCAGTCCAGGATAAACAGGAGAAGACAAAGTGGTGGGGAAGTGATGGAGCACGTGCCTGGATCGGGGCTCAAACGTGACAAGACTTGGAGTTTTGAAACCCAGGAGCTGCGCACAGCACAGAAGTGGAAAAGTGGGCTCCTGACTGAAAAGGCTGTGCAGCACAGTCTGCACGGGAGGGAAGAGGAAAAGCCCAAGAGCAGTGGAGGGTTGGGGCCATTCCAGCCCTGGGAGGGCTGCAGGAAGGGGGACACACCCCTCTGATCATGGGAGGGTGGCTGGGTTGTCCCCTCATGACCTGCTGTCCCAGGGAGGGGAGGAAGCTGCTGCTGGAGCTGGCAGAGGAGCCAGGACCAGCCAGAGCACAGGGAGAAGGCAGGCTCCTTCCCTGGGCTGAGGGAGAGGCCTGGGAGGAGTTCACAGCAGCTCCCACACCCGGAGCACAGGAGAAGCCAGGCCATTCCCACCTGGGCACCCCGAGCACGGCTCCCTGCCAGGCGAGGCTGTGAACCCCCTCAGCACCCAAGGACTGGCAGCTCTTACCTCTTCCAGCTGGCTGTGGACGTGCTGAACAATCAGGTCAATGGCCACAGTGTTTCCACTCCCTGGAGTGACCCAAAGGCAAAAGAACCACAGAATCAGAGTTGTAAAGGCTGGAAAAGACCTCTAAGATCATCAAGTCCAACCATTAAATCAGCACTGCCCAGCCCACCACTAAAGCATGTCCCCATGTGCCACATCCACACAGCTTTTAAATCTCCAGGGACGGTGACTCCACCACTGCCCTCGGCAGCCTGTACCAGGGCTTGACAGCCCTTTTGGTGAAGAAATTTCCCCTGACATTCAATCTGAACCTCTCCTAGTGCAACCTGAGGCCATTTCCTCTTGTCCTGTTACTTTATACCAAGGAAAGAAAAGTCACCCTGGTCAGGATCACAGTTTTTTTCCATGTTTTTTTACTAAATTTCCCACAATGTTCAAAACCACACTGCTTCCCCAAACAGACCTCTCCTTGCAAAGCAGAAGACATCCCTGCTCTTGTTAAATCCTCATTCAATAAACTGATATTGGAGATCTCCAAGACACTTCCAGCTCTTAAATCACTGTGCTGCAGGAGCTGGTAGGGCAGGAGACTGGCTGAGGAAAAAGCAAAGACTTTCCCCATGCTTTTGGGCAGTGTGAGGAGACCCTCAGCTGGAAAGACACTTGCTTTGGCATGGGACAGCCACTCTGTGTCCTTGCCAGCAAGAGAGAACTCCAGGGAATCTGAGGTGACAAAAGTCATGCCAAAGGGATCACAGGACTGCCACAACACGGCTCCATCCACACCTTCCTGCTTGGGACCAGCCTTATACCCATGACTTGGGTTAGGTTTAGGGTTAGGCCTAGGCTTGGGGCTCAGGAAACCACAAATGCCAGAGCTGAGGGCACAGAGCCGGGCTCTCTGAGGAATCTGGGGTGCCACTGAGGCCAGCCCTGGCAGGTACCTCGGGGGACAACGATGTCTGCCAGCCTCATGGTGGGCTGGATGTACTGGTCAAAGGCAGGCTTGACAAACTTGTTGTACTGCTTGATGACGCCCTCGATGTCCCGGCCACGCTCGCTGATGTCCCTGCGCAGGCGGCGCACCAAGCGGATGTCCGAGTCTGTGTCCACGAATATCTTCAGGTCCAAGAGCTGAAAGGAGAGGGGAAAGGACAAATCCCACCTGGTCACTCAATCCACCTTGCCCTGCTGTCCCAAGCAGTTTAACAGGGCCTGGCTCTGCTCCGGCCTGTGCGAAGCTTTTCCCTGGAACCTGACTGGTGCTGCTGTGAGCCCCTTGCTGCCACCTTTTCTCATGTCCCCTGAGACCTGTCCTGCTCCCAACTCTGTTCCTACTGCTAACCAGCTCCAACACTTTGGCTGGATGTTATTTAGGAGCGAGGAGGAGACAAGAGGAGTTACTGTCCATGACACACACCGAGCACTGGCTTCTTAACCAAAGAATCCTTGGATAGTTTGAATTGGAAGGGACTTTAAAGATCATCTCATTCCAAGCCTCTCCCACAGGCAGGGAATTAATGCTGGAGAGGAGCCCAGCACAGCAGGGCAGCTCATGACTCTGTCCTTAATTGCAAGGGGCAGGAGCGGGGATGCTGAGTGACTCTCCTGGGGGATTCACCTAGCTGTCCACTGGAGGTCATCCTTGCTCCAGAAAAGTGCAACCCAAGCGCTCGCTTGGCAGGGGAGGAACCTTTTTAGACAGAGCTTGGCTAAGTCTGTGTATGGCTCACTGCCTGCTGCAGCATTTGTCAGGGCTGCAAAGATGCTCCGAGGGATGGAGACAGGCTGAGAGAGCTGGGATTGTACAGCTTGAGAAGAGAAGGTTCTGGGGAGACCTCAGAGCCCCTTCCAAGTATCCAAAGAAGCTCCAAGAGAAGTGGAGAGGGAATTTGGACAAGGGCCTGGAGTGACAGAGCAAGGAGGAGTGGCTCCACAACGCCAGAGGGAAGGATTAGATGGATATTGAGTGGAAATTTGTCCCTGTGAGGGTGGTGAGGCCCCGGCACAGGGTGCCCAGAGAAGCTGTAGCTGCCCCATCCCTGCTTGTGGCCAGGTCAGACGGGGCTTGGAGCTACCTGGTCTTGTGGAAGGCGACCCATGTTCCACGGGGTAGAACAAGATGAGTTTTAAGGTCCCTTCCAACCCAAACCATTCTGTGATTCTATGATATATCCAAATAATCCCCAAGAGAGCCTGAAGTGCTGGATAATTCCACACCAGGAACATCAGGCTCTGTGCAGTAGAAGCTCAGCAGACTTTGCCTCTGGCTGTGCAAGCTGCAGCATGGAGGGGGGCTATTTCTAGCTGTGTTTATGCACCAGCACTGCCAGGAACCAGGTCAGCACTCAGCTCCTGTTTCCTGGGCACGAATGGCTGAGATTGAGGTATTTGCTGAAACACTTGACCTCTGCCAGGGGCTCTTCCCCAGCTGCTGAGACTCAAAGCCCACTTCTCCTACCCAGGGAAGTGCTGAGACATCTGGTGTAACCTGGGAGAGGTCACCCCCCTGCTGCAGGATCTCTGGAGAGAGCACCCTCCCACCACCTCACCCTGGAACTGATTCAAAACCCTTCCTCACCTTCAGGAGCTCCTTGTCTGCGAATGCCATGATGCCTTCGAAGATAATCACGTTGGCACCATACAGGGTTTTCTGTGGAGTCAAAATGGATGTGGTTAGGCACAAAACATCTGTTCAGAGGTGCCCTGTCCCAGGGAATCTTCTCAGGGTTGCGAGTGTGACAGCTCACCCAAAAAATGCACCCTGGGCCAGGCACAGTGTCTGTGACAGCACCAGTTGGACTGCAAAGGCCAGGGGCTGGAGGGGTCCAGTCAGCTCCCCCTGTCCTGCCTCGGCCATCCCCCACCTTGTCCCACCCCCTCAGTGTCCCATACCCATTCTTTCTTCCTGCTGTGGGTGGTGAAGTCGTAGATGGGGATCTTGACACTCTTGCCTTGCTTCAGCTTCTTCAGGGTGGCAATGATGAGGTCGAAGTCGAAGGCGTCGGGGTGGTCAAAGTTGAAGTCATTGCTGGCTGCCTGCTCCTGCTGCTGCTTGGTCAGCACCTGCCACAGAGCAGAGCTTAGGGCACGGGGCTGGGCAGCTCCCCCCGCCCTGCTGGGCCCGGTCACCTCCTCCCCGCCCCACAAGAGCCACTGCAAGGGAAACCACTCAGCTGTCCCTAAATCTACAACGTTTCCTTACCTTACCACACAATCCAAGATTGATGTGGGCTGGAAGGGACCTTAAAACTCATCTCATTCCAACCCTCTGGCACAGGCAGGGACACCTCTCACTAGACCAGGGCAGTCCCTGTCCCAGCTGGCCGTGAACACTTCCAGGAATGGGGCAGTGATAAATCGAGCAGCCTGGCCAGGCCAGCAGGGCTGCAGCCTCACCTTGTAGAAGGAGTCCATGGACAGCAGAACCACCCACGGGACATCAAGAGCTTCAATGATCATGGTGGCCACCGTGGTCTTCCCAGAGGCGCTGCCTCCTCCCAGGCCTGCCAGGGAAAAGGTGATGAAGCCACCAACCCCAGGCACAGCCCTTCCCACCACAGGCTGGAGAGCAGCTCCTGTGCTGCTGCACTAAGCTGGAGGCGCCTCCAAAGAGGGAGGTCACAGGCACGCCAAGAGATTATCCTGGAAAATGTCAAAAGGTACGTACTGGAACTGCCAGCAACATGCCCAGCAAAAGCTGGGAAACCCATCATTAGGTGGGTATGTAAGAGGGGAGTGGTGGCGTGGGAACCAGCCCAGACTGAATCCTTAGGAACTCGTGCCAGCCCAGGCAAAGGAGCTGAGGGAACAAGAAGCAGAGTGTGGTCTCCTACAATCCACCACCCCCCTGAACCCACACAGTCTCGGGTTCAGCCCACCCAGTCAATACAGGACTAACCACAGCAACTCCCCCTGCTCCTGTCCAGGCTGGAGCCACCTTGGGGCAGGAATCCCACCCAGATCCCCAGGAGAGCCGTGGGCAGGGGCACCGAGGCTGCCCACCTATGACAAAGGCCTCCTTGGACTGCGTCCCGTGCTCGTTGTACCAGGGTGGCCGGCCTGCTGTGTAGATGGTCCTTTTGCTGGTCCGCAGCAGCGGGGGCTCGGACTTGCACTGGCTGGTGGTCCGCTTGCGGGGGGGCTTGCTGGAGCCCACGGCGGGGTACAGCCGGTCCAGGGACTCTGCACTGCTGCTGCTGGGGAGGGGACAGCATGGGGACAGTTACCAGAGCTGGGGAAGGACACGCGAGCTGGGAGCGAGGTCCTGGGGGTAAGAGCGGGACAGACAAGCACAGCCCCGCTGCAGCACTGCCAGCACCCACGTCTCTGTGACCCATGGCCACGGATAGCACTGAGGAATTCTCACACAGAAGCAATTTGCACCTGGAAGAGGCGCCATGCAAACATCTGCCCCTAAAAGTCCTGATGTTAGAGGAATGTCTGCGTGAAATAAATGCCCCGATGAGTTCTCAAAGCACTGAGGGGGGTGTTACAGGGGGGAACAACCCACCCTGGTGTGCCAAGGGACCTTTCCTGGGGATAGAAGTCAAACATGGGCTACAGCACAACTATCCTCATCCCCCCTTCCCCAAACCCTTTCCTCTCCCCACTTTGAGGGCTCCATTCACACCCAAGACCGAATTCTCCCACCCAGGGACAAGCCTGCAAGCTGGGCAGAGCCAGGCAGTGCTGGGCAGAGCCATCAGCTTTGCCTTGGGAGCTGAGCGAGCTCTGAGCTCACCCAAAGCCCTGGAGCTGCTGAACACTCTCCCTTATCTTCCCTCCTGGAGAGGGAGAGGAACAAGGTACCCTCCAGAGCTCTTTCCAGCTTGGCAGGAGGAGAGCTGTGGCGGGGAGGCGATAAGTGGCCTCTGGCAAAGAGATAAGCTGCAGCCACTGCCTGGCCAGCTAAGGATTATTTATACCGGTGCCTGCTCCTCCCCACTCCTGTTCTGCTGCTCCAGAGGGATGTCTGCTCCTAGGAGAAAGTGCAAAGGGCTCATCCTGCTCATGCTGCTGCTCTTCCCAGCCGTGACTGCGCTGGAAGAGAAATCAAGAGCTCTCGGCACCATTGGCTCTAAGCCGTGACTGTTTGGTACAGCCCAGCCGAGCCAGCAGGGCTTTGCTGCTGCTTTGTTATGGCTTGCTCTTGAAAGGGCTTAAACTGCAGGGCTTTACAGATTTTGGGTTGATTTTAAGCTGTTCTGGTATGAAGAATAATTCCCTTCCCTCCCCCAGCCCTTTTTAGTACAATTTTAGATAAAAATCAACATTTCAGAAGGGCCATCCGTGTGTGACGTGACCCAACAACCTCTACCCCTGGCACAGCAAACAAACCCCCTGGGCACGGCAGGATCCCCCAGTAAACCCCCTGGGCACGGCAGGATGCCCACAGCACACCATCCCTACCCCCCAGCTCATCCCTCCCTGTGGAGCAGGCAAGGAGAGAGGGATTTGCCTGGCTTTGCTGAACTCCTGCTAACAAAAGGCAGCTCCTGCCCCTGTGACAGGGCTTCTCCCACCCATGTCCACCCTAAGCTGTGCACTCCTGGAGTTTCCCACAAGAGCTCAAGACACCACCACGCCATCCCTTGCTGGAACCCAGCAGCACAACAGCCAGTTCCAAGCACGGAACAGGCTCGGGCTCAACCAGGAGCCCAAAACACCCCAACAATTGTCACTCACTTCTTACGCAGGATGCTGATTGAACAGACAGTGGACTCTGCATCAGTCCCTTACCTAAATACTTCCATACCTTCCCCCTGACTGACAGTGGGCTCAAAAGGCTGACACCAACGATGGCAGCAAACATCAGCAGTTTATTGAAGCTTTCTTGCCTTTTCTCTGCTGCAATCCCAAAGGCAACACCGCACAGCATAGCCTCCTTCCTTGCACAGCACAACCTGCTAGCTCCAAAACACCACCGCTCTCCTCCTAGCTCTTTATACCTTTTCTCTCATGCATAACACCTGTGTGGCCTTTTACTCTTTTATGGTTGGTCAATACACATCAGCATTCCGTGCTCCTCCTTCAGTGCTGTTCACCTCTTGTACAGCTGCACCCCATTAGGGATGCACAGCCCCATTCCCCGTGTCCCATAATCCATTCTCCTACAAACTATCACTCTTTAAAAGCAACCTCAGGAGATGACACCCATCAGGAAACCTTCTGGGGTGTTTTCCTGTGAAAAAATGGCTCCTTCTGTGAGGATGTTTGGGTCTCCTCTCCCACCGGTGATGCTGCAGCAGCCGCTACCCACCAGTGCTACTCCCAGAGCGGGGCTGACAGCAGCCGGTGGTGCTGGGGCATAAACAACGTCACTTTGTCTTGATAAAAGCAGAGGTGACAAAAACACAGTTGTTTACCACAGGAGAAAGCGGTTCCTTCCATCCGCATCCCAGCCCCTCTCCCGGGACCGCGGTTACTCCCGAGCCGGCGCTGCCCTGCGCTGCTCCGCTGGTTTTCCTCTGGGATTGCACGTCAGTCTCCACCAGACAGGCGAGCCTGCTGGGGGCTCTGCTCCTCGGTGTCACACAGCACCAAGCTCTGCTGTGCCAGCCTGCACATCCTGACCCAGGCCACCATTCCCACAGCGACTCCCAGTTGGGCAAAGCCCTGATTTTCAGAGCAAGGCTGAGGTCTGCTCCCACTGCCTCCAACCAGCATCAACATCACCCAGCCCCTGGCAGGGAGGAAGAGGTTTGGACTCCAACAGCTCCACCAGTGCCCAGAATTACAGCCACAGCCCCACCCCGATTTCCCAAGTGTCCTCTCTCCACTCTGCTCCCCAGGGTGGCTGCAGCACGCCCAGGGTGTTGGCACAGAGGTGACACTGCTGCGGGATGCAGGGACGCCCCTGGGAGAGGAGTGGAGCCATCCTCCCCCTGCACACCTGGGGCTGCTCTGGGATGCAGCACCTGAATCCCATCCCAAAAGTTGCTGTTCTGCCTCATCCAAATAATTCTGGACTTTCACCAAAATTCTACACATTTCTACCAGTATAATCTAAACTGTACCTCTACTCCTCATCTATGCCTGTATCCTCTACAGGCAGGTGATATTCTACAACTCTCAAATCCACAATTCCCATGATTTATTTGGGAGAAGCACGGCCATGGGGCTGCAGGGCTGTCCTGGAGTTCTCCAAAGGTCATGCCTTTTCTCCTAATGTTACACTTCAAGATTTGTAGATGTTTTCCATGGCTGCCTTTGCCAGGAAGGGGCTCTTGCTCCAAAGGGTTGGAGCAAGATCCGGAGCTGATTTCAGCCATCTCCACTGGCCAGTCCTTCTTTTCAGAAATTCCCTGCAGCAGTGCTGAAATCCCTGCAATGCCCTGTACCTGCAAGGTGAAGCCCCCAGAGAATGGGACTCTGTTTAGATCTGGAATCAATGCCACTGCTCTGCCCACAGGAGGGTCCTTGTTCCATATGGATCCTCAGATCCAGCAGAGCAAACCCCTGGGGTGCCAAAGCCACGCACACAGGAAAGGAAACATCACCTGGGCTCAGCAACCCCTCTCCTGCCAGGCCTTCCTTGAGGGTTTGGCTGCCACCAGCTCTCCCCAGATTTTAGGGATGCTTTGCCTTCCCTGCAGCTGCTGCATCCTTGCTGGAGCATCCCAGAGGAAGCCTGGGGGGGTCCTGCTCCTCAGAAGGGCTCTCCAGCTCTGCTGTTGTGCCAGCACAAATGAAGGAAGCATTTTGCTCCTGCTTAGTCCAAGCCTGGATTTACCGAGGTGCAAGGGACACCCCTCTCCTCCCCACCGTGCTCCTGTCACCATCCCCGTGCCCTGTCCCCTGTGCCATCCCGCTGCCTGCACAGACCCCGGCCACCCCGGATCCATGCTGGTCCCAAAAGCGCCCACAGCAGCAAGGAAAGATGGCACAGCCCCAAACCTGAACTTGGCAGCGGGCAGGAGAGCACGTCCTGGGCTCTGCACCTTGTAAACAACCCAGTGACCGAGCTGCCAGCCCTATGGACCCCCCAGCCGCCCCCCACAGCCTGCTGCAGCCATGTCCCATGGGAATGGCTGATCTTTTCAGACAGGAACGGGGGCTGAGGGACTGGGACAGGAGCCACCAAGAGTCCACTCCAGCGAACAAACAAAATCCAGCAAATCCCACCCAAAACCGAAGCAAAACTCACCCTCCATCTGGCCCAAGAGCCCAGCAGCCGGAGATGCGGACGCTGGAGAAGGCTGGGGGGCTGCTCATGTCCCCCTGCCACCGATCCAGGGGTGATCCTGGACTGAGGGTGTCACCCCTGTCCCCGTCCACGCTTCGGCTCCTGTCCCACAAACCCTGGCACTAGCAGGGTGAGGGAGGGGCGATGCCAGCGGGGCTCCCAGGGTGATTCTTGGGGCACGGAGCCATGCACGGAGTGTCCCCCTGGAACGGGCACCGAAGGGTCCCAAGAGGCCGGGGTGAGGCAGAGCTCCAGCAGATCCTGGGCTGGAAGATGGAGGCAGGAGAAGGAAGCAGAGCAGGGGGAGTGTCTGTGCCCGGGAGCTGCGAGGCGGTCAGCAGCATAAGAGGATAGCTTAACCTCCAGATTACGTTCATTACCTGATATTAATAGCACTGGCTTGATTAAAGAAAAAGAGGGGGGCTGGGGGTGAGGTGACACCTCCCCTGACCGCCCCCAGCACAGGCAATAAACACCAGCCCAGTGCCTCTGCTCCTGGGACTGGGGGTGCTCGGCCGTCCTGGATGTGTGGGCTCAGCGGGGAGGGCACCTGGACAGTGACAGTGACAGTGACATCCACCTCCACCGGCACTGGTGAGTTCCCAGGGACTTCTCAACACCACTGGGGAGGGGGCTGCAGGGGGCAGGAGGGGATGACCCCAGGGCAGGGGGGACCCAGCCAGCACCCCTCATGCAGCTGGTGGAGCAGCTGGGGCTCGGGGCCAGGGGCTGCTGGCCATGTAGGGCTTTTTGGTCCAGGACTCACACCCCTCTCCCTCGGCTGCCATCGGTGGGGTGTCTGGCTGAGGGTCCCCCCTGGTCACTCTTAGCTTCCCCAGGAGCTGCCCCTCACCGTCCCCTCAGCCCTGCAGTAAACAAGTGGGTGAAACTCAACACCCCGGGGCTGTGAGTGGCTAAGAATAACATCCCTCTGGCTGCTGTGCCCAGCCATCCACTCCCTCAGCACCCCCTGCCAGCTGCCCCTGCCCCCCCTCCCCGGGGCCAGCCGGCTCCTCTTCCAGCATCAGCCTCTCCAGGGAGCGCAGGGAGCCTGGGCATCCTGCAGGAAGCCCAGGGAGCCAGGCAGCTCACGTGGGCAGGACATGTGGCAAGGCTGGGAGACCACGGCAGGGGGGTCCAGGCCAGCCCCGGAGCACAGCAGCCCTCAGGCCACAGCCTCTGGCTGCCAAGGAAGGGAGGAGGTGGCGCAGGACACACTGGAGGGCAGCCAGGCTCTGCCAGGGACATGGAGCATCCTGACAAAGTCCCACGGCCACCAAGTGAGACCCCAGCCCACCCCAGCATGGTGAGACAGGAGCTTGGCCCCACTGCCGAGGGGTTCCAGGGAGGGTGCTCCCTCCTGCTTACACCAGCACCTGGAGATAGAGCCAGAAATGGAAAAAGACCCTTCCCTCCTCCTCCTCGAGCCATCGAGATTATTCCAGAGGCAAGGGAAACACACTGCCTCCCAGAGCCCTCAGGAAACCCCTCCTGCTCCTGCTCCTGCTCCTGCTCCTGCTCCTGCTCACCACTGGGACCTGCAGAGCAACATCTCGAAATGAGAACCAGAGATGAGGGGCTGGTCCTGAGGCAGGGAACAGGGACAGGAGGGTTTTGGGGTAACCTGTCCCCAGCACGAGTTGCAGCTGCTGCCCCGACGTCAGGGAAGCGAGCGATAATCAAAGGAACTTTTCCATCCCTGATCTCCACCCGGACCCCCCTCTCGCTGTAAAAGCTCTCTCAGAAGTTTAAAAATAAAATTCTGTTCCGGAGCCACATCTGTTCCTTCTCATTAAAGCAGCAAAAAAGCAAAGGGATGCGGGACACGGAGCGAGGAGCCCTCGCCCAGGGATATTGTTCCTTATCTCATGCTCCTGCTGCCACTTTTCCTGCCTTTGTTAAATGTCCAGGCAACGGGAGCAAGTCTCCCAGCATCCCACCCGACATTCCCACTGGGCTCCCAGGTGGGACACACTGGCTCCAAGGCCAGCTGTGACCGAGCCTTCCTGCTGGCACAAATCTCTGCTTCCCAAGCCTCTTCCCAGTTTCTGAGCTGGGAAGTCAAAATTCCTGGGTTTTGGACTTTCTTCTTCCAGGTGATTTTTAAGCAAATCCCTCCTCTAATGGCAGACTTAAAATAGGGAGAAAGAGGAAAGCAGGCATGAAGGCCAGGATCCCCTTTTCCTTCTGGTGCTGGCAGCTGCTGGGTGGGTTTCCCCCAGGATTTAAGGACGGCAGCTGGACTACATGTGGACTTTCCTCTTTTTGGTCACAAATATTGGCACTGGATTGGTGTAAGAGTGGCACACACACCAAGCATCCAGTGGGAAGATGCCTGTTGCCAGGAGAGGGTCCTGCTCCCAGATCCCACCCTGTGAGCAGCACCCAGAGGAGCGTGGAGGGCAAACCTGCTTCCTGCATCGCTGAGCTGGGCTTTCCTGGGCTGGAATCATTTGCTGCTGGCTCTTGACTGGGCCTTCCCTGTCCAAGAAACCATCCCAAGGGAGGGAGGAACACAGCCAAGGAATGGAGGAACATGCCAAGGGATCAAGGAACCTGCCCATGGGATGGATGAACCTGCTTGAGGGATGGAGGAACCAGACACGGGATGAATGAGGCTGCCCAAGGGATGGAGGAACCAGACACGGGATGAATGAGGCTGCCCAAGGGATGGAGGAACCACACAAGGGATGGAGGGACCTGGCTGCCATCCCACTGTCACATGTCATGGCCATGCCCATCCTGGAACCCACGGGACGTCACTCCTGATTTACCCAGCCTTGTACCAAGCTCTGTCCTGGCCGGAGCCACCTGGGGCTGAGCTCATCTCAGCAGCTCCACGCTCAGGCGCTCCCTCCCAGCTCTGCTGTGGTCTCTGCTCCCTCACCACAAAAGGAGAAACATTTCCCTCTGCAAACCCAATTATCTGTTGCTATTTATACCGAGTGGGAGCCACGGTGGAAGGGGCTCTGTTACACAACCCAGTTACTCATCCCTCACGCGACCGATACAACTTGGGGAGACTCCTTCCTCCCATCCTCACACTCACCCTCATCATCATCCTCTTCCTCCCTGCTGTCCACCACTGACTCTCAGGAAGGGCACAGGCAGCTGCCAGCAAGGGGCTTAGCTCCTGGAACGTGAGGATGGGAACACGAGGGATGGGAACAGGGGGGATGCTTTGGCACTGACTCCGGGGTTGGTTGGTCGGCGTCGTGGGGTGCTGGTACCCTACAACCAGGGATGGAGGGATGCTCCATCCCCACATCCCCAGAGATGCTCCAAATGCAATTCCAGATATTTGACGTTTGGGAGCAGTCAGTCCCCTGAGGATTGTGCTGGAAAAGGGGGTGGAAATTAGAGGGGAAACATGAGAGTGTGTGTGGTGGGGGCTGGGGGCAACCACCCTGTATGGGGTTTTTGGGTGGAAAAGTTTAGGTTGTCCCACTCCTCATCTTGACGGGGTGGATGCATGTGCGAGCAAGCTTGGAAAATGGGAGGCTGTGGTTTATCTGCTGGGAAATTAAGGGCAAAAAAGATGAAATAAGGTAAATAAGGGAAAAGGCAACAACATGAAAGGGGAAAAAAGGGGATGAGAATAAACGAGGGATAAAGCGGGGGTGGGAAGAAACGGTTGGTGGGAAAAGCGAAGGGGTTTCATGGAGCGATGGGCTCGGGGAGGCCCCACTCGCGGAAGTGGCATCGCGGGGGACGGGACCGACACCGCAACC